>PVKE010032151.1:0-18640 GCA_004027555.1 Craseonycteris thonglongyai
TATTCAGGAAAGGCTGAGGTGTCCTTTAATGATTGATTTAGTGGAAGCAGAATGTTCCCTGGGCAGAAGAGATTGTGCTAACATCAGGACAATTATAGTTAAACACAAAGCAACTCTCAGGTTTGTAGACTAGAACAATCAGTATCAGCTACTAAAAAAGGCAAAGCAAATGGTTCTATAACAGAATGATAAAATGGTATACCTGTAGACTAAAGTGGCAATGACTACCTTTAAATGTGGGGTTTTTGTCTCAGCAGCAGATGCTTTCCAAGAAATGTCATCCTTTAATTGTCCTAAGTGTTTCTTTAGGTCACTTGCCGTGGTCCAGCTGGTCATAGCTCTTTGGGTAAACACTGGGATGGCCTGGCTGGAGCAGCCATTTGTCTTGCTGTGATTGGACACCACAGACTCTACCCAGCATCGAGGGTTAGCTAAACAGTGAATAGGGAAATAGGCAGCTTTTTGCCAAACTATCATTACACATGTTAATATTAATATATGCGTCCGCTATTATCTTCTTTAGTACATACTTACCCTTACAGATGTAATTTGTCTCTATTCATATCATCCAGTTATGAATAAGAGTCATAGTATTTATTTTTAAGTTGAATGTCTGATTTTTTTAAATGGTTGTTCTTAGGTTGGGAATGTACCGTGAAGCAGAAAAACAGTTTAAATCAGCCCTGAAGCAGCAGGAGATGGTAGACACATTCCTCTACTTGGCAAAAGTGAGTGATTGTTCTTAACCTGAGTGAAATCTGTCTCAGAGAAAGTGGTCCAATTCCGGCCAGTGTGTGTGGAGAGTTGCCAGCTTCCTCAGGAGTATTTTGCAAGTTAATGCTTTCAGATTTAACTTCTTTTTCTTTTTAGCAAGGAGAAAAGTGAGACCATATGGAGAATAACTGTTTCAGGAGAAATAGATTGCATGAAAAATAGGAAAACCCCTTTGAAAGACTGCCCATCAAAGCAGAAGAAAATACCACAGGCTTAGCCACCCCCATGAGTAACAGACCCCAGAGAGGCCCTCGTTTTATAACACGCTGTCTCCCACCCAAGCGGACTGTAGAGAGCAAGAAGTGTTCTATGTGGGTCCTTTATTTCTGGGGTCTGCCGTTATAGCAAACAGAGTTTCCCATATGCAGTTTAACCCTCAGAGCAATCCCGCTAGGTAGGTTTCAGTATTTCCTTTGTACTCTTGCGGGAAAGGAGATTTAAAGCGGGTAAGATTTTCAGGGTCACTTGGTTGTTAAGAGGCAGCATTAAAACCCAGGACTTTCTGACTCCAGAGCCTACTCACTCACTGCCTCTTAGTGCCACCCACAGCCACAACAGAACTGAAGGGCCACTTAGAGTTTTCAGTAATGGGGCAAAGTCCCTTCTTCACCCAAGTCTATTGGAAGAGGAACATTTGATGAAGTTGTGCTGGTGATGCGCCTTTCTGCGTATTTAAGAATTTTCGTAATTAAAAAATGTAAAAGAGATTAAAGAGAAGATAACAGAAAAGAAAGTGCTACTAGTTTCAAAATATGGTATTAAAAATTAGCATACTGAAAGGATACAAAATGAAAGTTATATAATTTTCTAATCTGTGCTAATCTGTACTCTGGTAATCTTAGTGTGTGTACAGTGGTTTTCAAAAATGTTTGAAACTATCTGGCATCTAAATCTATCTTCTATACATTATATATTAAACTTAAACTCTTAAAGAAGTTTCTGAGTATCACAGTAGACATTTACCTTTTCTGACAGCTTACAATTAAAATTCAGGTCACACTATTTGACTGTTATCTTAATTGATAATTGTCACATTTTTAAATTGCACTTTTAATTTTAACTATTGTTAAATACGTGGTTTGACCTATTTTTCCATAATTTGATTTAAATCCATCATTGCTAACATGACTATATAGAGGTAAAATTTACTTATTTCCTTTAGTAAATTAAGGGATTGTTCCTAAGTAATAGTGATCAAGCAGATTTTAGGAATAACATTATGTCTTAAAATTTTAGATGGTTTAAAAAATATATTAAATATTTTATATTACTTAGCATATTAAATTGTGTTATTTATTGTATTTTTTAAAAACAATTTAGAAGCATGTAAATATTGAAAAGTTTTTATCCATGCCTCTCCCTCTAATCTTAACATTTTCACAGTAAACACTATAAACAGTTTTCTATATATTCACTTGGTCCATTCTTCAAAGTACAATCTGGCCATTTAGGAAGAAATGGAGGATCCCTGATCATGAAGAAAAAAATGTCATAATCTTATGCTTCTATACATAAAATAATTCTCTATTTTAGAGACTCCTCTTAGGTAGATGGGTTATTCATTCGCATGGCCTAATTGCTAATAAGTGGAAGCCATCAAGTGCTAACTCTCACCTCCCTGACTGCACACTTCGCAAATCGGTTTCCCCTCTATGACTGAGGGCTGCGTTCTGAAACCACCCTCTCCACCGGCTCTTCCCTGTTGCTCTTTCTATGGGTTATCCCCTTTCTCCTGCATCTTCGACTTCAGTTTCGTAATTGCTTCCTTAGCACCAGCCTGTAGGCACACTCCTGTCTGTTCTATCCTAGAAAAATTGTCCCTTGATCCTTTCCTGTTGAGTCTCTGTAACAACAGTAAGCCCACAAGAAGCATTTGTTGAAGAAATGTGGGAAATTAATCCTACACTATTTGAAAAAAATCTTACTATAATATCGAGATGATTTGTTACTAAGCAATTATAAACTTGTCATAACCAATGCCATATTATTTTAAGAACCATAACTTTTACTGAACTGTATTTCGGATTTAGGTTTACACTTCATTGGATCAACCTGTGACTGCTTTAAATCTTTTCAAACAAGGTTTAGAGAAGTTTCCCGGAGAAGTAACCTTACTCTGTGGGATTGCCAGGATCTATGAGGTAAGGTTCACAGTACTCAAAACATTGATGTAAAATTAAGACTGTGCTTCTTAAGTAAGCCCATAGCCCCTTGGGGTCCTAGCGAGGAGAGCAATTTATGAAACTGTGATGGTTAGCTTGTAGTTTCCCAACAGTAAAAGAGATTTTCCTGATGCATTTAGCCAAGCTTAGTTTTTATTAGGAAATATTTCAAACATAAAAAAATATAGTATAAGATAGAGATTAAATTAGTCTCCCTCTATAGATAGCTAGTTGTCCCAGTATGTTTACTGAATCTTTTCCCAAGGTCTATAATGTCAAATATAAGTGTTTTTCTATATATAGTAGATATGTTTGGGGGCCTTCTGTTCTGTTGGTCTGTGTGTCTAACCTTATACCAATATTATACCATGTTAATTACTATAGTCTTTTAAAACTTATTATTTGGTAGGGTACTTCGTTCACTTTCACCAGGAATGTCTTAGCCATTTTGGATTTTTGCTTATTCTTATAAATTTTAGAGTCATGTTGTCAAATACCATAAAAAGCCCCATTGAAATATCCTCCCCTATAGTTTTACAATAATTCCCGATACCAGGTTGGGTAAATTCTACCACCAGAGAGACCCAGAGGGGCTGAGACAGGCTTGTTCTGTTTGCCTCATGGGGATGAGTGAGTAGGAGTGGGAAGGAAGGCCCCAGATATCATTCTCATACAGTAGACTCTCAGTTACCCGGCACCCATGGGGACTGGTAGGTGCCAAGTAAATGCAAGTAGACTCTCTGTTGACTGCCACTCAAGCAACCGGTACTCTCAAGCAACTGAAGAGCTCTCAACTGGCAACACTTTTTTGTTGGTTGCTTAAGAGTGTGAGTTGCTTGAGTTCCAGTTAACAGAGAGTCTACTGTACTAACATTTCTCGAAATGTGGTTCAGGGATTCCTAGGGGTCTCTGAAACCCATTTCAAGGGGTGAAAAAAGTCAAAACTATTTTTACAACACTAACAATGATGAACTTGGTGATAACATTAAAGGATATATGTATTTTTTTGACATTGACTAATGGAATGCATTAGTCTCTACTGTCCCCTCTGTTTTTCTGTAAACCTAAAACTACGCTAAAAAGAAGTCCTTAAATAAAAAAAATCAAAACAAACAAAAAAACCCAACTGAACTCCATTTAGGTAAAAAAAATAAATAAATCTGTGTATAGTACTTCTTACAATTGGTGTAGTGTCTTGGATTTGATAAATATATTATGCTTAAAATCTAACAAAAATATGAGTCTTCATATGATAAGAACGAATGAGTGGTTCATGTAATAAGAGTCATATAAGTTGAGAGAGAGAAGAGAGTTATGCGAAGTGAGGGCCTTCAGGAAATTTCCATAAGTGATATGGAGCCTGAAATGATGTAGAAGGTGAACTTGAGAGATACAACGTTCGTTAATGATATTAAATGAATTTATTTGTGATTAGCAGGGTGGATCCTGGTCTTCCTGCTATCATTCTTCCTCACTTTGGCTGTATCCTGTGTGTAACCACCAAGTTATTCTTTAAAAATATAAATGGAATCACGTTATTGCTGTTCTCTTAACTCTCTAATGGCTTTCCCTCAATGTAGGGGAAAAACCTGCAGTTCTTACCAGTACTCAAAGCCCCTGGCTGCCTCTCTGACCTCCTTTGTGCCAGGCTCTCTCATTGCAGCCTCAGTTGCTTTTATGGTTCTTCGTGTGGGACAAGTGTTTACACCTCAGGCTCTTACAGTTGCTGTTCCCTTTGCCCAGATTTCACTTCCCCAGATGAGCTCAGGTCTCAGTCCTTCACTTCGTTCTAGCCTCTGTTCAAAGTCACCTCCAAACACCCCTTCTGAAGCCGCGCCCTCACACTCTCGGTCACCTGCCCTGTTTTTCTATACACCACCTATCCTTGCCTGGCATCATTGTACATGTTTGTTCATTTGTTTGTCTTCCGTACCAGATGTGACCTCCTTGAGGATCATAACTTTATGTTTTTGTTCATATTATGTTCCCAGGGCTTAGAACAGAGTCTGGCACATGGTAGTCTCCCAATAAATATTTATTGAATGAAAAAATGCAAAACAGTCAAAGAAAAAAATGTCTTGGCAATCTTAATAAAGTGTTGCTCTTTTGTCTTGATGGAGAATAGGAAATGAACAATATTTCATCAGCAGCTGAATACTACAAAGAAGTTTTGAAACAGGACAATACTCACGTGGAAGCCATTGCATGCATTGGAAGTAACCACTTTTATTCTGATCAACCAGAAATAGCTCTCCGGTTCTACAGGTGTGCTTTACCTTTGATTTCTAGAACTACTTTCCTGTGAAATACAGTGAAGGAAGAATAACAATGGGGTGAAAATGTAGAGAAATAAGGTATAGGCCATGTGTACATGAGACTAAAAATGCAAACACCCAGATGTTTCATGAGCATTAAAGTGGCATCTAATAATTTGAAAATGCACAGATATTTGGCATCTTGTAGAAACACACCTGGATAAACAGACGTGGACACCATGTCATTGTATGCAGTAGCCATTTTGTCATTGACCAACAACTTAATAGTTACCAGAAGCACCTCTCCCATCACTGCCTTCATTAATACCACTGTATGTGCACGTTGTGTGCAATATAAAGACCCTGAAGCTGAAATAGTGATGGGAGCAGCAAAGCCCAGGTTCTGAGCCCTAATGAGAACCTGAAACAGGATCCCCAGTTTTGTGAAGTGTTGTCAACTCTTGCCCAAAAAAGTTGTTTACTTTAAATAAATTCTGTTGCCTGGTTCTGTTTTGGGCATATACTTATTTTATCCTACAGATGGTTTCTGACATTAATTTTTAAATTTGGATTCCTCCTTCAGCCCTTAGGTAATATATAAGGGATAATTGGCAACTAACAGGAGTTCTTTCCAAATGTACTCATATGTTGGAAGCTTAAGACATGCTGTTGTAAAGTGTGTCCCAAAATTCACGCAAGAAGTAATTTTGATAGAAAACACAGGTTTATAGTTAAAAATTGTAAATTTTCATTGCTCAACAATGAAAATGCGTTGTTCTTTCGTGTCACACTCCATTTTTAATAACCCTGAACTGTCAGCTGTCACGCTGTCTTTTGTTTTTCGTTGGCAACACTTTACCGCACAAATGACGCAAAATTCAAATCTTGCGTGAATTTTGGCACACCCGTTACTATGCATGCATGCTGTCTTGTCCATGCAGCTGTAGCTCTACTCCCCCATCCCCACAGTGGGTCATGGATTCCTTAGCGCAGTTGGAGTAGGTTTTCATTTGCTTATTTGAACTCTCTAATCCTTTGTCCTTTGGGCTTAATGATTCCTGGAATCCAAATGGGCTTCTTGAGCTGTAGCATGAAAGCTAAGAGGGTAACATAGGGATCCACTGATGGTTTTATTTTCCTTGATGGAAGCCCATTGGGGGTCAGGAGGTTCACCCACAGAGTATGGATATCCAAACACAGGCTCCAGCTCAGCTGGAAACTTGGAGGTAAACACTAAACAGTCTTCAAGTTAGATTAGAAGGTCAGGAATTTATCTATGGGCACCAGAGCTTTATGAAGCCAAAATGTGTGGGTTTTACTTTATGTGACTATTTCTTATTTTGGTTTTCTAACAAAGCTTTTGAGGGAGAAAACTTACGTAAGTTGTTTCTGACCTTGCTTCCAGACATATTTCCCATGACTAGTACCATTAATAAAGGCCTGCTTGCTTATTGCTTTAACATGTTTTTCATTTACTGTAATACATTATATTTTGGGGTGTTAAAAATTATAAAATGATTTTATTCCTAACTTTGTAAAAAATATATATGTCATAATACAAGGGCTGTCTGGAAAGTATCCAGCCATGTAATAGGAAGCATAGAGGCATATATGGCTGGGATTTTTCGGACATCCCTCGTATTTATAGTGTTGGGTCTGACATCAGAATATGCGGGCTCTTTTCACAAAGGCGACTCCTGCAGATGGGTGTTTATAACTGCCAGCTGCTTAACAACCTGGGGCTCTGTTGCTTCTACGCCCAGCAGTACGACATGACTCTGACCTCCTTTGAACGTGCCCTTTCTCTGGCTGAAAACGAAGAAGAGGCAGCAGATGTCTGGTACAACTTGGGACATGTAGCTGTGGTATGTTGTTTCTCTAAAGTAATTTCTGTTACAGAAAAGGTAGCCACAGCTGGTCTGAAGACATTGTCAGGTGTTATAAACTCAGGTTTAGTTACAGTCTTATGTAGCAGTTTAGAGATTTCTGGGAGTCGCCATAACTCATTTTATAGTCCCTGGTTTATTTATATCCTCTGACATACAATTCACACTTGACTTATAGGATTGGTGCTTATTGCTTTTCCTGTGGTAGCAGAAGAGGTTTATGTGAGGGAAGACGGGAGGAGATGGCAGAGGAAGCGTGTAGATGGGTGTGTGCGGCTATGTGCTATTCTTTTGTAGGGAATAGGAGATACGAATCTGGCCCACCAGTGCCTCAGGCTGGCCCTGGTCAACAACAACAACCATGCCGAGGCCTACAACAACCTGGCCGTGCTGGAGATGCGCAAGGGCCACGTGGAGCAGGTCAGTGGCTCGGTGGGCGGTCTGCCGTCTTCAAAGAAAAGCCGTCACGTGCGGCATCCTTACCAGCTATACTGTAACAGTGAGCTCCAAGATCCGACCAGCCTGAGTTTCAATCCCATCTCTGTCGTGTCTTAGTGACGTGACCTTGAACAAGTTACTTAACCTTTCCGTAGCCAAAATAGTGCACTTGGTTTTATGAGGACAAATTTGCACCTCTCCAGTCCTCCCTGTCTGAACAATCTGCAATCTGTTCTGTTCACTGTCCCCCTCCACCATCTAGCTGCTCAAGCTCACATCCCAGGAACAACCCTTGAAACTTCTTTTTTCCAACTGCTCTTCTCCACCTGCCCTGCGCCGCCCCCACACCCCCATCATGTTCAGGATGCTGTGTCCATTGTACCCGCAGGACACATCCTGACCTGGCCACTGTCCTCTGCCCCTGCCACCCACCTCCAGATTGCTCGCATCTCTTGCCTGGACTACTATAATACAACATTCTTCTTGCTGGCCTTGTTTCCACTAGTATCAGCAAGTAAGTCTGCCCTAGAATATGTCTTCCTCAGAATAGCTAAAGGGATTATTAAAAAAAAAACAAGATTACTTATTTACCACTTTGCTTAGCATCCTCCAAAGGCTTTCTCTTTTCACCTGGAATAAAATATGGACTCAAACCTTGGCCTACAAGGCCCCATGTAATGGCTCCTTCTCAGACCACATCTTTTTATTTATTTATTTATTTTTTTAAGATTTATTTTATTGTTTTTGACAGAGACAGAGAGAAACAGAGAGAAGGGGGAGGGCCCAGAGCATCTCCATAGTTGTACATCATCAGTCTTCAACATGGTTTCTTTCCACACAGGTGGGTGGGGGCCACGCAGGGCAGAAACTGGGCTGGGGGCTCCCCCCATGGGAGGCATGCTCCCTCAAGCCGGGGGCCGAACTGGGGGGGCGAGAACCGAACTGGGGGCCTCCTGGATGGGAAGCACACCCCAGTTCAGCATATGGGTCCACACGGGCTGGGGCTGGGATTCGATTCTCAGTCCCTGGGGTTGCAAAGCAAGCACTTAACCCACTGAGCCATCCCGGCTTCCCCAGACTACATCTTTTGCCACTACTGTAGTCTCTACCTTATCCAGTATCACCTTCCTCAGCTTCAGTTACCTGCTTTCAGCCATCATCCTAAAATACTAGATGGAAAATTCTAGAAATAAACAATTCATCGGTTTTAAATTTTGTGCTGTCCTGAAATCTTTTGCTATCCTAACCCATCCTACCTGGATTGTGAACCCCATCCTACCTGGAATGTGAACCATCCCTTTGTCCAGCGTCTCCTCCCTTCGCAATAGTCACTTAGCAGCTATCACAGTTTTCAGATTGGTAATCAGAGACAGACCACATTTACATAACTTTTGTTATGTCATATTACCATAATGTTGTGTTTTACTATTAGTAATTCTTGTTAAACTCTGTCTAATTCAGGGTATGTACATATAGGAAGAAACACGGCGTATATAGAGTTCTGTACTATCCAAGGTTTCAGGCATCCACTGAGGTTCTTGGAACGTATTCCCTGCAGATAAGCGCAGTCGGGGGGCTACTATATTCCATTCCTACCCAGTCAGAAACATTAGCTGTCTTGCTGCTCTGCAAATATGCAGTGCGTGTTTTCATTTTAGGGCCTCTGGAAAGTTCTTTCAGATCCTGCAATGACTTTTCTTTGTGTCATTGAGGTCTTAGCTTAATTGCTACCTCCTTAGAAAGGCCACCTCGAATGTCAATTCTAAACATGCCCTCAGGCATTATCACGTCTGCAATTTTTTTTCTGTGCAATACTTATTTTATTAGATACTTTCACATTTATATGAAGAATGTCAGCAGTTTGAAAGTAGGAACCATCTCCGTCTTCTAATTGCTGATTTTAGCATCAAAAACAGTGCCCAGATCACAGTAGGTGCTCAGTCAATATTTGTGAAATGGACAGATGATATATAAGATAGGGTAATAACAGTACCCAAAGGTATTTGCAAGGATTAGCAGAACATACCTGTAAATAGTAGAAGCATAGTATTGAGTACACGGTGGATGCTTAATAAATTGTATTGTTATTATAACAAAATTTTAAAATGCTAAATACATAATATTAGTAGCAATCAAGTGTAGATATTATTACATCCCAAACTTTAGAGATAAAGAAACAGACTCGAGGTGGGTACGTAGCTCCCCAAGGTCACTGACAGTGAGTGGCGATCCAGAATGCTGACCTCCAACCTGTGTCCTAAACACAATGATGAGCTTTTAAGAAAACAAGGAAAGAAACATCATTGGATATGGCCTTTATTTCATAACCCCCCCCCAAAGTAAATGCATAAAGTGAAGATGGCTTTATATTTTATAAACGAAAACTAACTACTCTAAAATGAGAACTAGTTCTGTCATGGAAACTCACCTCTGTCCATAGGAAGCAAGTACTTTTTGTGATTTTCTTTGTTCCCATATTGGTGATTTTCCTGCCCTCTGACTGTAGTTTCTCTGGTATACAATTGATTTAAAATGTTGTGGTGAAAGGTTTCATAATACTAATCCTATTTTATTATTAATTATACCTCAACTTAAAATGAAAATAGCTAATTATAACAAAAAATTAATACCCACCATCCTATATAAGCTGTCATCTTATTTTACATTAAAAAACGGTACGTGAATTTGTCCTCAGGGTCACAAATAGAGGTTAGTTACAAGTTGGAAGGTCGTTCAGCAGCTTGGAATGCTGAGTTTGTGGTCTTAACGGTGAATATATGAGCATCTCATGTTACCCAGTGGTTCCTGCAATGTATGAACCTTTGAGCCTGTAGGGACAGAAGAATAATGTGAGTTTGTTTTTTTTGTGTACTTTACAGAACAGAAGGCTTGTCATTTTCAGGTCAGCGGTATAATAAATGCTCACTTACTGTCATCCAGCACAGAACTTGGGGCTTTGAAATTTACTACAGTTTTTGGGTGGTTTTTGTTTCATTAGAGACCAGATAATTAGAATCCCACTAACTCAATCAACAGCTACAAAAACTGGATCAATAAACCTTTTTATTAGCATCGAGAGGATTATATTTTGAATTGTATATCATATTGAAATATAAACTTTATAAGAGCAGTGGTTCTCAAATAACTAAATCTGTTTTAAATTTTCAACTCTCTTATTTTCTCCATATTTTGAAACATTTTATTAATATAATTTTGGCAAGACATAAGTAGTTAGTTGTATATCAGTAAGTTGGATTTCATGAGGAAGGTCATTTGTATGTATTACAGGATTATGTTTGGTAAGGTCCTGTCGTGGGTAAAGGATTGTTTTACCAAAAGAAAAAAAGAAAAATCACAGAACCTCTGGTTTTTCTTTTCTTTTTTTTTCCCCACAGGCAAGAGCACTGTTACAAACTGCGTCATCTTTAGCACCCCATATGTACGAGCCGCATTTTAATTATGCAACAGTCTCTGATAAGGTATTTGCTTTTATCAATTTATCATCTGACCTGTTTCTCTTTTTTTCTTTGTTTAAAAATAAATACAGGGGAAGCCGGGATGGCTCAGTGGGTTAAGTGCTCACTTTGCAGCACTGGGGACCCGGGATCGAATCCCGACCCTGGCCCATGCGGACCCATGTGCTGAATTGGGGCATGCCCCCAGTTCAGTTCTCTCTCTGTGTCTGTATCTCTCTCTCTCTCTCTCTGTTAAAACAATAAAAAAATAAAAAAATAAATAAAAAAGATTTAAGGAAAAAAATAAATACAGCTAAATAAGGGAATTCCAGCAATAACTTCCTGAAAGAAGTGACTTTTTAAAGCACATTATTATATACATGTCTTCCCTTGAAGGGGCAGTCCAATAAACATCAGAGAACTTTACCATTGACTATTGACTAGACTTAACACCATTATAGATTACAAAAGAATTATTTTATATTTTAAAACATGGCATTTAGTCATTGAAAAAATACTCGTTAAGTAACTTGGTTTGGGAAGGATATAGTAATTGGCTTTTACATCAAGGAAGTCCTATATATTATTTGTGGATCATATAGCCACCACATCTGGCATGATTGCTGTAAAATTAAGGATATTAGTGAAAGCCATTTCAGCTATAAACAACATGGGGGAAATGCAACTGTTAATTTTGTTACAAGTCAGTTAATATCTGAGAACTAATGGGAATCATGTGCCATTTTTAATAAGAAGAAAGCAAACTAAAGGCATATGACAACTAACTTTTGATTGGAAATCTCCCTTTAACATGGAAGGTGAGTTTTGAGGATAAGGAAATGGCTAAAATTATTTGCTGATGTAAAGACTCTTTCTTTATAGACCAAAAGACATTTTAAGAATATGTCATTTTTTTTATGGCATGAACATGAAACCATCCACACTTTCATTTCTGTTTTGAAGATAAAATAAGCTGCCATTCATAGATTGTCACTTGTAATTGCTTATGAAGTAAAAGCCAGCCCAGGGCGCTAGGTACTTTCTCTAATTCTCCCAACAGCCCTGAAATGTAAGCATCCCTTACCTGCCTAACTCATTTTCTCATATGCCTGATGTGTTGTTTACTGAGCCTCTGCTGTGTACCAGGCACTGTTGTAGGTACAGAAGATGTTAGCAATGAAAGAAACAAGACAAAAAAACAACCCTCCACCTCATGCAGCATACAATATAGTGGAACCAAGGCCGATGGAACCAGAAGGGCTTTCCTAGAGTCACGCAGTGGTGTCAGGTTCAGAACTCATGCCCAGCTCCCTGTGCCCTGTGCTGCCACTGAGTGAACCGCAGCGAAGGCTTGATTACTTTCTTTCAGGAATATGATCACATTTTAATCATATGTAACTCAAATGAGGTATTTCTTTAAGCAAAGGTTATCTTTCTAGTAGAAAAAATAGTATGTTGAAAAGAAATACTGTGATTTAAAAAAGGAAACATGTTTGTTTTTTAACACATATACATGTTACCAAAAAAACTATCATAATTGAATCTCTAGGGTTTTTGTGTGTGTGTGCACACACTGAAAAGTGCACTCTTTCTAGAAATGCATACACGAATCAGGATGGATTCAGATGCTGTATGTTTTCTCTCTCAGACTGGATTTTAAGACAAACTTTATTGAAAATCAAAGACACCTTTCATAAACTTTTCAAACCAGATATATTTTCCAACATTAATGTGCTAGCACCATTCAAAACCTCTCCAGAGCTTGTTTTTGTATCTTAAATACAATAGTTTTAGCTTGAATTTCTATCTAAAAGATAATACCCTAATCAAAGTATATGTAGTACAGTACAAAGAGCTGTCCTAAGGCTTTCCTAAACCGCATAGGGCTGGCTGTTTTGGCTGAACATGTTAATTTTTATAACACTACAAGCGGCAGGAAAAGAAAACACAGGTTTATGAATTTACAACTAGACAACGGTAATGGAGCAGACACTATTTATATAATTGCTTATTTTATTTTTCTCATACATATTTTTCAAGATTGAATGGTTATCTAAGTGAAAGAATTCTAAAACCAAAGTAGCCTAATTAAGCAATTTACCCTTCAGAGGCCTTTGAGTTTCTACAATATGCAGAGACTATTTTGTTTTGACTTCCTTGCCCATGTTTTCGTGTCTCCTTCTTACTCTGGTATTTCTCACAGATTGGAGATCTACAGCGAAGCTATGTTGCTGCTCAGAAGTCTGAAGCAGCCTTTCCTGATCACGTGGACACCCAACATTTACTCAGACAGTTAAGGCAGCACTTTGCCATGCTCTGAATGTTCTGTAGACAAACCATGTCCTCATGACGGGGCATGAAAGAAGGGAAAAAGGAGAATGTTTATATGTACGTAATACTATGCACACCTGTGCTTGCTATTAGTAAAGATCACATAAGGTCGTTTAAACGAGAGTATATAATGAAAACTATATTATAAAAAACAGGATTTCAGCATTTGTAAGTAGATTATGAAAGCTCCTTCCACATTATATGGTAGATGTTTGTTCATAATGTTTATAAAACATTTTCATGAATTCCTCAGATTTTTATAAATGTGCACTTTTAATATCCTTAAATTGCCATAAGCTATCATCAAAAGATCTGAAATCTACCTTTAAATTTGCACTTTTATGACTAAAAGTATGTATATTTATCCTAATTAGAGACTATTTGAAGCTTAAAAATTGTATTTAAAACTATATGTCAAATGCTTTGGGAGGCACTGTACATTTTCTTAAATATTATCCTTTAAAATAAATCAGTGCATAAAACACCATCATTCTGTTATTTTTCATGAGTTTGTATTTCAAGCATCTCATATAAAACAAGTGCAGTCATCCTAGAAATCAAGTCATTATTTGAATTTTATTTGAAATGATGTACCACCAATTTGGTTTTTTCCTGGGAAGCTGTGTGTGGGACATCACATTGTTAATAGAAGAATAGGAAGAAGAACAAAAGAAGGTGATAAGGAGAATTTGCCTCAGAATTTTCAAAAAGACGAAAAGTAATGGAAAGTATCACCATAGAGAGCTCTCTTGTTTGTCATATGCCATAAGAATTACCAGCCTGTACAGGGTTTAGTGCTTCCTTAGTAGAGCCATCATGGATGACCGGAGCTAGCAGATAATTTATGAATCTCTTCACTTGGTTATTCATTTCAATATCTCCACCCATCAAGTTTTTGAGCAGATTTCAACACATCTTGGCACACTTGAATTTTACTTGACCAAAAGAAGAAATGTAAATATATTAATAAACAAATTAAAAAGATGCTTAAACTCATTAGAATCCAGATACATGGAAACTAAAACAAGCTACTCTTTGCCCACTAGATTAACAAAAAAATTTAAAAGATTGATATTGTCTAAAGTTGACAAGGATTTAGCAAATGTGACCCAAACTCTGTTGGTGGCGATAAAATAACTAAAACTTCCTTGAAGGCAACTCAGCAGAATCCATCATATTAATAATGCACAGGTCCTCTGTGTAGCAATTTCACTGCTAGTAATCCATCCTACAGAAATACTTCTTCCCCACCACCCACTATTTCAAAAGAACCGCAGAATTGTAGGGGTGAAAAATTTGAAATAAATTCAATGAATAATTTAAATAAAAACCTAGTAGCATAAAAAATAATAATAATAAAGAGGAAGAAGAAGAACAGGATTGGAAGTGGAGGCACATGCTGCTCAGCCTTTTGGCTAATGGGAAGGTGCAGGCTGGGATTCCCACCTGCGGTCAGCCCTGAGGTCAGGCTGGATTCCCGCGCTGTGCGTTGTCAAATCCCGGCACAGCTCTGGAGCTGTCTCTCCCATACGTAGAGGAACTCTTCTTACAGGGTTCATACGAGGAATTGAGTTCAAGGGACAGGGCCACTCAAATTCATACTTTGGACTTTGGAATCTGTCCATGTTGATTTTCTTTTTTTTTTTTTAACTTTATGAAAACTATTGTATAGATACCTATTTGTTTCTCTTCGTATTTGTACCAGTAGTACTACTTAGCTGACAGGAAAAAAAAGTGAATTCAAGGCATTATAGGTTGTTAGAGGCCGGAAGTAACTTCGAGAATACGTAGCTGACCCTCTTTGTGGCCTAGAGGAAGAAAGCAGGACCCAGAGTTGCACAGATCAGTGGTACACGTCGACTAGGACCCAAGATCTTGTTCCGGTGCTGCCAGCTTTGCCTTCCTGATTCTCCAGGGGCAGCTAGTGCTTGCTTAGCTCGCAGAAATTTCAAGCATCGTCAAATCTCCTGATACTGTACTTAACTATTTAGATAGAAATTTTACAATGTGAATCATTTTCTTAGTTAATTTACAGTAAATGCTACTAACAGTGGCTAGCATTTACGGTCGTATTTACTGAAACCGTTGTATAAACCCAGCACTGTTGTAACTCCTCTAACCCCACTGCAGTCCTATGAGGCTGTTATTCCCATTTTATGAGGACTTATGAGAAAAATGAGGCACAGAGAAGTCGAGTAACTTGCCCAAGGTTGTGAAGCTCGTAAGTGACAGAGCTGGGATTTACACATAGGCACTGAGGCTCTGGAATGAGTATGTGCTCTTGACTCTACCGGTATGTTAAATCACCTCTCTATGTTTCTCTTGTAAATAAAACTCATTTAAAACAAACATTATCTGCATTAGTAAATTTGAGTAATAAGGGATTATTAACAGCATAAAAATAAATGAGTCAGTGTTTCTAAGGTGACAGGGAGAGATTTTTGTCTTGAATTTATGTTAATTCAATGTGAACAACAGTGCAAAGAGTGAGTCAGGATGGCTAAGGGTGGAATGATGACGTAACACTCTTAACACCAGGAGTTACATTTATCTTTGTAACAAAATTATTTTTGCACTGCATGACTTCTGGCATCTGTGCCAACATTTCTGTTTTGTTGTTGTTTTTTATTGTTAAATTTATTGGGGTGACATTGATTGGTAACAGATAGTTTCCGGATGTACAAGTCCACATCACACCACCCATGCATCGCATTATGTGCTCACCACCCAGAATCAGCTCTCCTTCCGTCACCATATATCCGGTGTCCACTCCCCCCGCGCACCCTCTATAGGAAGGTTAACGATTGTCTTCTACCACAGCTAAAGAGATAGTCAGCCCATACACAAATTATTCATCCACAGTTAATACCATTGAGCTAACAGCTGATGACAATGAGATAAGGCAAGAAGACAGCCTGAACTGAGGAAGTGCTCAGGTTAGTTCTTCCTTCCCACAATGTGTCACGTCAGAGCCGACAGGGCCCTGCTAGTTCTGTTACATTTCTGAATGCTAGTGCTCAGGACCAGAGCACCCATCAGATGTTATGGCCCAGAGATAGGGAAATTAGCAAGGACAACACATCACTACCCTTTTAATGTAGTTTCCACCACCAACTTTTTATTAATACAAGCAATTTTGGTCAAAAGCTTTTGATTGGGACTGCATTTAAGCATCCAGAAAAAAAATAAATAATTTTTATTTATTTATTTTTTTGTAATACTGTGGTAGGACTCAACCTTGGAAAATAATGAACCCAGAAATTGAGTTTGCGTAAAAAGCCACTAATGCTTGTTTTAAATTCTAAGAAATAGTTAATAGGAATGGTCCATGGATGTGTTCCAGAGTTCTAAAATGTTTATCCAGGCTCAAATATTAGGAGAAAAAATTATTTAGTAATTTGAAAATAACTGCACTTTTATATTCTTCCATGCAGATGGCATTAGTCCTATTATTGGCTGACCAAAAACAACTTAAGATTTTTGAGAGATGCTGTCAATTTACTTCCTTGATATTAAAGCCAAGTTAGTGCGATTATAGAATCAGGATTAAATAAAGATTAATGTATAATCCTTGAAGACTATCATTTTTCTTGCAATGCAATCTTTTCCCTTTCCTGAAGCCTGACTAATCAGGAGTAATTGGTTGGTAAAATGTAAATGATAAGAACTCTTGGAGGAAGCAACCACATTATCTTAGGGAGACCTAGATAGATTTGAGGAAGAAAAGTTTATTTTTCCTATTTAAATCAGAGAAAAGATAGATCCGCCTCATCCAATGTTTGAGACTTATGTTTCTATAGACTCCAGCACTTCACAACTCACTGTGTCCTGACCCACATGGACTCTGACTAGTAGCTTCCATTTCTTTCTACTAGTTTATCTCGGTTTCTCTTTTGAAAAACAAACAAACATAGTCCCTTTATACCTTCCCCTTTCACAATATCTTGAAATGGCAGTAACACTTGTTGCCTAGGCCCTCATCTCCCGTTCCTACTTCCTCTTCAGTCTGCCTTCAACTCCCACCACTAAGGAAACCGCTCACATTGAGGTCACTAATAACTCCCAATTAGCAAATCCAGAGGTTCCTTTTTCTTAAATGTCATAACAGCTTTTATTTTTAAATATTATTCATTTAGATATTATTCTCTAGTGCCTTTTACTGTTTTTTATTTTGAATACATTCACAGTTGGGCAACCATCACTATAATCAATCAAAAACATTTTTACCATCCCCCAAAGAAACCTCATACCCATCAGCAGATTATGTTAAATATGTAGATCTATTGGGGGAATATTGCCATTTTTAACAATATTAAGTCTGTTCATGAACATGGGATATCTCCATGGTTATTTTTTAGTCTTTATCTCATTTGACCTTGAAGTTCACTTTTCATTTGGCTTCTTCAGTGTCATCACTTTTCTGGGTCTTCTCAAACTTCTTAGAGCGCTACTCAGTCTCATTAACGACTCCAAATTGCCCAATAGTTTCATCTGTTTTCTGTTACTTATCCTTTAAAAGGGTTCCATTCTTCACCCTTTTAAATTCTCACTCTGTGTTCTTCCTCAGTATGCTCATTCTCTCAAAGTACCTTCAACTACCATCCATAGGCCCGTAGTGCCCATTCTGTCTCAGGTCCCAGCCTCTCTTCTGACTCCAGATCTTTATTTTCAGCTTTCAGCTGGAACCTTTACTTGGACATCTCAGCCATCTCACATTCAAAGTAAAAGTACTCATCAATAGTCTCTCCAAGTTGGATTCATACCTTGCACTATATACAAAAATTAAATGAAGGATAGATCTAAACATAAGTATAAAACTTTTAGAAAAAAACATAACAGAAATTCTTTGTGAGTTTTGTTTACAAAAAGGTTTTTTAGCTACAGCACCAAAAGCATACTCCAATAAAGGGAAAATTGATAAATTGGACTTCATGAAAATTCAAAGCTTTTGCATTTTGAAAGATATTGTTAGGAGACTTAAAAGACTAGCCACAGGCTAGAACAAAGTATTTGCAAATCTTTTATTTGACAAAGAATTTGCATCCAGAATATATGGAAAACTTTCAAAACTCAGTAAGAAAAAACACAATTGAAAAGATGGGCTAATAATTTGAACAAACAATTCACTAAAGAAGTTACATGGAAACTGGTACAGCCACTATGGAAGGCTGTATGGAGATTCCTCAAAAAATTACGAATGGAATTACCATATGACCCAGCCATCCCTCTACTGGGCATCTACCCAAAAAACTTGAAAACCTTGATCTTTAAAGATGTTTGTACCCGCATGTTCATCGCAGCACTGTTCACAGTGGCCAGAACATGGAAACAACCAAAAT
>PVKE010032152.1:0-18605 GCA_004027555.1 Craseonycteris thonglongyai
TGTATACTAAAGCCTCACACAAGAGGCCACTTTCTCTTAAAATAAGCTCTCACTAAATATAAAAATAAAATCTTGGATTCAGAGTGCAGAAGGTATCCAAGGCTAACATGAAATATCCTGTCACACTGGAAAGTAAGCGAACAAACTTGTTTGCTTCACCAGTTTAAACAAGCAAGACTGTTGATGGCATGACAAAAAGACTTCAGAGGCACTCTTAAGAAGTATTCACTGAGTGTGTCCATGGATGGGGGAGGAGGGGGGGGACAGTTGTGGGGGGAGGTGGGAGTGGGCACTAGGTATAAGGTGATGGAAGGGGAACTGATACTGAGTGATGGGCACATAATACCATGCATGAATGATGTGATGTGGACTTGTACATCTGTAAACTATCTAATTGTTACCAACCAATGTAACCTCATCAAATTTAACAATAAATTAAAAATAAATAAATAAATAAATAAATAAATAAATAAATAAATAAATAAATAAAAAAGAAGTGTTCACTGGCCAGTGGTGGAGCAACCTGAACAGCAACAAATGATAAAACTAACTACAATGGAGTGGGACACAACAAATACTTTTAAGTCTATGAACTCATAATCGTATCACATCCACCCTACCCTACCCGCCCCTCCCCAAAGAAAACAAAACAACCTTCATTGCTCAATTTTAGAGGATTCCAGTGAACCAACTTATTATTTGATGACAGGTAACTAAAGGGAAAGTAATTACTTATTCACCCCTGTACCCCACAGGACAACCTCTTGGTGTAACAATAGTTGTTGAAGAAAAGTTTATTTCTTTTAAATACTTCAGCCTGTTAACAGAATTTATAAAATTATATTAGAATTTTCAATATCTGTTGAAATCGTGGATCAAGGCAATGGTGATCATTGGCTGTTAACAATCACACACATGCAGTCAGATATTCTGTGCTTGTGATGAAAGTATACAATGTATGGATTAGTCTTGCCAGAGAATAGAACATAAGTCAATTTTCTGAATAAGCCTTTATATCTAGCTAAAAATGTATAGGAAAAACAGGGGATAGAGAAACATGATAAATGACACATGGTTATCCAATCAACAAAATTCAAGCTATAGGTACTTCCAAACAACAGTTCTATATGTGTCTTAAAAAGAGAAATTGTAAGTAAGAGAGAGAAAGAGAGAAACTATTTATTAAGAGTTTCAAAAGACATGTCATCTAGTTATAACCTATCAACCTTATTTTAATCATGATTCAAGAATTGTGAAAGAACAACTGAGGAAATTTGAATACTGACTGGATATTTGGGGATATTAAAAAGTCTGCTAAAATTTTAGGTGAGATAGAAGTGTTCTATTTCTATTTAATGAAAAGAATATTTTTTTCTTTAAAAGATATATAATGAAACATTTATGAATGATATTATTTGATTTCTGGAATTTTATCCAAATAGTCTTGGTTAAGGCAATGAATAGGTGTATGGTTGAAACACAATCGCCCATAAATTGGCAATTGTTGAAACTGAGTGATGCTGGGTATGTGAGGATATGTTCTATAATTTTCTATACCTTTGAATGTGTTTGAAATCTACTACAATATTAATTTAAAGAGGCAGTATTACAATTTAAAGTAAGGCTCTATTTTTAAACTAAAATTCTAATTCTTAGTTATCTTCACTTTTAATGTCAGTATAAAGTCTCTACATGTAGGTGATTTTTAGAAGGACCATCAGGCTATCTCCAAACTGTGAGTTAAGCTGCTAAGACAACATATAAGATATAAAGGTATCCTCAGTCTGGTAATGGACTTTTCCTTTCAATGTTGCCTCTGTTATTATGGGTGTCTAAGACACTTAACTTGTATTTGCAAAGCATAGCTTAGGATTTCCTGGGAAGAACTGGAGGTGGTAAGAAATTGGCAGTGGGATGAAGGTGGTCATGCAAGCCAAGTCTCTCACTTGATCTCAAGTGTAGGAAGTCATTCTATTTCTGGAACATACAAAGGCTGGTGTACATGAAATTGTCCTTGGTCCCCACAGTGAAGAGCTAACATGGCCTCTCAGCTTGCATGCTTTGGTTTTCTCTCATAGGCTAAGGACAGTTCTGTAGCACCAGGATTTTTGTTTGTTTGTTTGTTTCTGTATCTTGTACTGACCTCTTAAACTGTTTGACAGCCCCTAGAGGTTGGCCTTCTTTTTACTGAGTCACCACCTATCAGAACTCTCTTCTCCGAATCTCATTCTTCCCTCAGATAACCATCACCAGGAATCTCTGCCCATGACCTAAGTTGACACTCTTAGATGACAGAGTAATGTGGGGAGGTATTTGTCCTCAATTTCCCTTTATATTCTGTCAGTGTGGCCCCAACTGTGTGCTTAACTTTTCATAGATATTTTGTATGTGCTTGATTCTGGTTTGGAACTTAAAAGTGAACGTGAGTCTTTCTCTGTTTAGTTTATTTATTTATTTGTTTATTTATTTTTCGTATTCCTTTGTAATAGCCCTGCTTCTCTTTGGAGCAATCCTACTTCTCTTTGGGGAATTGAAGAAAAGAAAATAATAAAAGTTTATATTTCAAAATAATTTCTAGCCCTATCAGAGGCAACCCAAAGAGAAGGCATTCCAGGTCAGAAAGTAGAGTTAGCAAACAGGATTTAGTTGTAGTCTGTTGATTTTTATTGGTCTGTCTATGCAACAATGTCTCACTGTGTTTCAGTAATTTTAGATAATTAATGTACCATCCTTGTCCTTGTGCACCCAATAGTCCATGATACTTTAGATATCATGAAAAAGATGTGCCTTGAGTAGAAATGGCAGTTATTGTAAGCAGTGCTTTAACTCGGCTTCATGAGAAGCCTGTTGGAGTGAAGGCACTGATGCTGTACCTTAAAAGATGAGAAAGATTTTGTGAGGTTTAGAAAGGCAAAGGGACATTTCACATGGAGGGAGTGTCAAGAAAAAGCATATTAGACTAAAGTGGAGTGCTCTGGGCCAGTCACTAAAAGCAGTTTGGTTTTATTTGAACATAAAATATAAGCCAGGAACAAGGGGATAGGTTATGGGCTCAGGACTTTTGACCAAGAATGGTTGGGAGCAGGAGAGTAACATGGCCGGATTTGGTTTTCAGGTCATTTTCTCTGATTGTGTGAAAAGACTCCAGGAAGCAAGACTAAAGTCCTAGCACAGCTGTTACGGCATACTTGAACCAGAACAGGGCTAAGGAGAGATGGAGAGGCAGGGATAGTATGGGGGAAGAAATTTTATTAGTGGAAATCCATAAAGGGCTTAGGAATTCTGCAGGGTCTCATCAATGCCCTTCCCTGGCCTCCACATCACTACTGGTAAGAATAAATAAGAGGCCTTAGATTTTCTCTTCTTCCTGGCAAGAAATGCTCTCTCTTCTTTTCCCTTCCCAGCACTACCAGCTTTACCATTATTATTTGTAATGACACCATCAGTAAAGATTTCATTATGCCCTTCATCCTCATTTACAACAGTTACCACAAGAAGCCTAGGGACTCCCAGGTCATTCTTCATCCCTAGATCTTAATTCTCATCTGACTTGGAGAACAGTGGGACACTCCTCTTCCTGCTGCCATTCTCTATACATTTTCCCCACATTAATTTCATCAAAGCATTTCGAACACAGTATATATTTTACTTATTTGATCGTCCTGCTTTCTGACACCCTCTCCCAAATGCACACACTAGAATATAAGCTCTATGATGGTATTAATTTTATCTTTTTGCTCATGGCTAGTTTCCCAGTGTTTATTTAGGATGGTATCTGGCACAATAAGCACTTGTTAAGTCAATTAATTCAACAATAAAAGTGATAACAAGGCTTGAATAGTGATTATACTTCGAGGATAAGGGGAAGAGAGCAGTTGAGACTGATTTCAGATTTTTGATTAGATGACCTTCTACTATATTTATAAATATTTGCTAAAATCAGAGGTGGTTTCCTTCTATATGCTGTACTAATATTAATCTTTGGCTTTTTTTTTTTTTTAAGAATTTAGCCAGAAAGCATACCCATGGGATTTTGCAAACATTGAAATTTGTTACAACCAGTAAAAAATTATTTGGGGATGAAACTTCACAGAAATTTAAGCATGTCTATTTTCAGTATAATAGTCAACAGGAACAATTTTCTAATCTCACTTCCCAAGAAAGTGGAAAATCACTAATTGTATGTTAAATATTGGGGGCTTCAGGCTATGAAGATAAGGGCTGTCATGGAACATCGCATCAGGAAATAAAGAAAGTGAAGAAGAAAAAAACAGGTCTGAAGTTAGGAGGAGAAAGGTAAAAAAATAAATATATATATATATTTTTTTGCCATTTCTAAAGAAAGACAACTTCAACAAAGAACAGATGTAGAAGTAAAAGAAAATGGAGGTCAGAAAATTGACACATGACATCAAACCTGCTTCAGCCAAGCATAGAACATCCATTTTCTGAAGTATGCTTCAAGCTATTATTTTATTATTCCATAAGAAATTAGTTGATATCTGATTTTTCAATAAAAAAAAAACCTTTAACTCCATTCATCACCTTATACACACTGTATTTGCCAATAAACACATGACCAGAGAACATATACAAAATTTTCTATAAACAATTTTAAATTTTAGCACCTGACTTATTTTGATTAGTGCAGAATTATTATATATAATTATATATAATTACATGTAAATATCTAGGAAGATATAGAGTTTCAAATATAAATACCCAATCAGAAAAGAAAAGGTTAAGTAAAAAAGTAGAAACAAAGCTCCTATTTGTTGTCACATATAATATTTATATGCATTAAGCCTATCCTCTTTTCATCATTACCATCATCCTGGCAAATATTTATTATTTTCCCAATTTTACAAATGAGGATAAAGACTAGAGTCACCCCTCTGCAAGCTGAGGGAAAGAAAATTTAATCCATGTTGTCTGACTTCAAATAGACTCGTCTTTACATGTATTTCATACAATATTTCAAAAGAAAGAAATCACTTCTGAGTACTAAATTCTAATAGTCTCATTGCACAAAATGAAGAACATGGTCATCATGTTTAGGTTGCCAACCCGCCCACACTTTGCTGGCATTTACAAAATTCTACTAAAGTTGGCTTAGAAGCAACACACATCCTACAAGGAAGTGGTTGTTTTGTGAGTGTTTTGGGAAGGAGAAGAAAAAGCAAGAATGTGTTGTGGGTGTGCAGACAAAGAGCAGTGTTCTTAATGTGCAAGCACTGACTGAGAAAGATTCAGAGCTTCAGAAGAAGAGTGGGAGAAATAAAGCAAGACACAAGATTAACCTCAATTGTAATAAAATGTAAAGACTAAGTGTTTCCCCTACATTTATGATGCTCAAGTGTTTTTAAAAAATATTTCATATTTAGTATACATACCTCTTATTCAGTGGCATCAACATATTTATTCACAGCCTATAATTAAGCAAGGAGAAAAATTAAATAAATTAAAAAAGCACTTTTTCCCTGCAGATTAATAGTAGATCAATCACATAGATATATAATTTAGAAAAATGGAATGATGCCATTGAGATGTCCAGTAAAGACATTACTGATGTCATTCTTTTGTTACAGTGTAAGTTTAAAAGACTGACCTACTTGGTATTTATTTTTGGCATCACATGTATAACTTTATTTTATTTTCTAAGCTTGAAACTAATGGCTTGATCAATAAACTTTTGGAACATAAGCATTCCTATATATGGATTTGACTACATTATGAGCTTGGATTGAAGTCAGTAAACACCTGTGTGCACCTGGAAACCATCTATTGCACTTACTCCACACCATCTCTGTTCTTACAGAAGTAGAAAACATTTTAATCCTGTGTCTTCTACTTTGTGGAATTCAACATATTTAAATAGACCCTGAACTTTGTCTTTAACATGGGATGATTGAAGATTAAATGAGATAACATACAAAATCTGATATTTAAGTTCTCAAACTCATCCTAGAAAGAGTGCTACATACCTCATTGCTAAATATCACTATGGATAGCTTCGAGCACCCCCTTTGGGAAGCTCTGCACCAACATCAGTGCCTGGTCCACCCTTGAAAGCAATTTTGGAACTCTTTTTCTGGAAAGGCCTTCAGAACCATCATCATATTATTACACTTAATGTCCTGAATGTCATCAAAATGTCATCCTTTCAATATTTCTTTTATCTTCAGGCAAAGGAAAAGTTATTTGGGGCCAGATCAGGTGAGTTGGGAGGTTGTTCCTGTACAGTTTTTTTGTTTACTGGCCAGAAACTCCCTCACAGATAATGTAGTGTAAGCTAGTGCATTGTTGTGATGCAAGAGCCATGAGTAGTTGGAAAAAAGTTCAGGTCATTTTTGTCTAACTATTTCATGCAGCCTTTTCAGAACTTCCAAATAGTCAACATGGTTGACATTTTGTCCATTTGGCACAAATTCATAATGAACAATCTCTCTGATATGAAAAAGGGTGAACAACATCATTTTAACTCTTGATTTGGACTAATGAAACTTTTGATCTCAGGGAATTGGCTGACATCCATTGTGCACTTAGATGCTTTGTTTCAGGGTTGTATTGGTATATCTATATTTCATTAACAGTGATAACACAACCCAAAACATTGTCTTCTCTTCCCAAATGTTCTTGGCATACTTCTACTTTCCTTTGTTTTGTTCATTGATGAGCTCCTTTGAGATCATTTTTGCACTCACCTTTGTCATACCAAGATTTCAGTTAAGATTTTCCTGTTTCTCTATTGATGTTTACTTGGTCTGCTATGCTTCTCAAAGTCAGCTGATGATTTGACACACAATTGATGAATTTTTGCAATGTTTATGTTAGTTCTGCTCATAACTGGCCACCCTGACCTCTCTTCGTCAGTGTTGCTTTCTCTCCTCTCAGAAAAATGTCTCATCCATTCATTTGCACACTGCCATTTTTTTCATGGCATTATCCCCATCAACTTGGACTAACAGGTCCCTGATTTCACTTCTATTTTTGCCAAATTTAACAAGAAATTTTATGTTTGTTCATTGCTCTAATTTAAGCTCCAACATTCTCATGATGGCACACAAAACATGTAACAAATACAATGAAAGCTACTCAGCTAGACACTGCCACATGTCCACAGGAACACAGCTGTGGGACACTAATATACCAAGGTTATAAAATCTTACTGAGTTGTTTGTACAGTGCTGCCAACATAAGCACATGGTGGCAAGTTTATGAACTTATTTGTCAGATCTCATATGAAAGTTCAGGGTTGGGATATGTTAGGCATTCCATAGTGACACTTGTTGTTTTTGCCTTTTACCTATAATTGGTAGGCAAAGGATGAGTGTGGAATAAAAGGAGAATAGGAAGAAAAGGAAAAGTAG
The DNA here is from genome assembly GCA_004027555.1 of Craseonycteris thonglongyai. Classification (NCBI taxonomy): domain Eukaryota; kingdom Metazoa; phylum Chordata; class Mammalia; order Chiroptera; family Craseonycteridae; genus Craseonycteris; species Craseonycteris thonglongyai. Next base: position 7,371 of record PVKE010032152.1, read on the forward strand.
AAGAATGGAAGAACAAAAAATAAATATGTACAGTGTTATGATAATACTTTATGTAAAGAAATCATCCAATTTCATCAAAAACAACCATAGAATTCAAATATTTGAGTGACCTAATAGGTCATGGGATTAAAAAAAAGAAGCGGCCAGATGAAATATGTCAATTAAGTGCCATTATCTTTCAGAGATGATTAAATCTATGACATTCCAATGTTGATTAAACTCTACGTGTGGAAATTCTGTATTTTTATTATTTTGTGGGAGAAAGAAATAATGGTTTCTAATTAGTGTTACTATAAATGAATCAATTACACTGTTGATATTTAAATGAAAATACTCTTAATAGTAAGAAACAGGATAAGAGCTTGTTTTCAATTATTTTTGCTATCAGAGTTTATATCAATACCATCTTATATTCTTCAGGATGACTTATATCTGCAAAATTCCAACTATCTGATCATCTATCCATAATGAAATATTTGCCATGAGTTATGGATAAAGTATTCCCAAAAATGTACAAATGAAATTTATTTTTTTTTTGTATTGATCATTTATTAAAATAATTAAATTATACATTAAGCACTAGGTTTTCAGAATACTATTGGTAGGTGATATAAGGTTTTGTAAATATAATAAACTATAAGTAATTTCAAAAATCATAGATTTTTCTATTAGTAACAAAGATTCCTGGAAATGATTATGTGTCTACTATAAGGTCTTCAGGGTATATGAGAAAAATTTACCACAGAATATCAATTTGGCACAGACTATGTTACAGTAGTAATATTGGAAATGTAAGAAATAATTTAATGATCTGAATTTTATTCCTTTGGAAAGTGGCTCTAAGGCTGCTAGCAGATTTAATCACAGAATTGTCTGATGGCCTGTAATTTATTAAACATCTTTCCTAGTCAACACATAATTAAAAGCATTAGCTTTCTTTAATAGGTCAGACAGGTTTGTACATACAGTATGCATGATTTGTTAAATAAAATTAATTTTTTATGTTTTCATAGGATTTTTATTTCCTGGCATGTACTGCCAGGAATGAGAAAAACTTATTGTTTTTAATCTCTCTCCAGCATTTTCATTCTCTGGAACCCCTAGTTATCTCAAGCTGAAATTTATTTAGAAAGGGAATAAATGGAATACTTTGCAATTATAGAGAGAACAATTCTATAAGACATGCCAGAAACAACAAATATGGCAAAGGCAGACCTTTATAGTGGAAGAAACCTTTGAAGGAAGTTTCATAAATAAATATAGAATTATGATTTGAAATGACCTATTTTTTGTGATTGTTATAGGAAGCTCAATGCATCTAAAATATATATTTTTTAATGAATAGAAAATGAGAAATTGAAACAATTAGTTTTCTGTGATAAAAGAGTAAGGTCCTATTGAATAATAAAAGTAGAAGTATATACCATAAAGTAGCTTGACTTTGAAAGAATAGAAATTAACTCAATAATGTAAGAGTGTTCAAATGAGCTTTGTAAAAAATCCTCTTTTCTTTTCATATGTATCTCATTGTTCCCCTTATGAATTACTGACAAACTTGTTGGAAATGTTTGGAATATTATGGTACAGGTAAAAGGAGATACTTTCATTCTGTATACAAATTTCATCTAGAAGAAAAAGAACAAGGGTTAAGTTGTTTGATACCTACCTATAAACACGTAGTAGTCTTCCCAGTGTGTTGTTAAAAAAAAAAAAAGGTATTTGAAGCCTCATCTGGGTTCAACAAAATATACTGCCATGATTCATTATAATGTCCAAAGACATGGGTGAAAGGATTGACTCTTTTTTGCTAAGTATTTGCCACTTCTGACCTAGCACATTGCTAGTATTAAATGGATGTTGAAAATTTCATGGGACAATCAGTATTTATTTTTAATAGCTTTCTACTTTAGTAACATGCAAGGCTTGGAAAAATTCAATTTTTAGAGGTTCTTATTATATTGCTAACAACTAATTCTCATGTTGTCCACAGACTGTGGTTTTGGTGATGAATAGAATGGTGAGATGAGAAAACTGAATGTTTTGATAGAGAAAAAAATATATATATATTCTACTTATTTTCTGGAATTTCTCTCCTTTCACTCTATGTCCCCAACTCTCCTGATCTCCTTTGCTCTCTCTTCATTTCTAAACACTATTATTTTAAAATGTTCTAATCTTTGAAGTAGCTAAATTTGAATTGATGCATGCAGTATATCAGTTCCAAGTTTATCAGCAAATACTCAGCAGGAAGCTACCCTTCAAGAGTGCACTTCAGGTTACTGGCAGCCACTAGACTTTGGAAGGCTGCCTTCCTTTTTTCTTGGCTAAATGATGCCACTTGAAAAGACAAATACCACTATCATTCCTGTTGTGTGGGGACACCCATCTTCATCTAGCACACTATGATTTCATGAAAGCATAAATCAATCTCACAAGATAAGTCAGTTTTTTCTACTTTTATATTGAATCTCATGAAAAGCATGAAACAAATGCTTGCCACACCTTGTTTCATCGGAAACTGAATAAACAAATAGCAAGACAAAGACTTGGAAGACATGGTAATTGGAATGACAGTGGATCGTTTTAATCAGAGGGTCTTCAATCAGCTATCTAACATCCAGAAAAACAATTTAACCAAAAGTAGCATAAAACATATTGAACATGTTAAATGTTGAAGGATTCAAATTAGTACTATGAGAAGATGTTAGGGTGGATGGCTATCAAATAAACCATAGATGTACCTAATATTACAGGTATACTATGATAATATCTATGGGTTTTTTCATAGTTCGTGGTATAAGTGAATATTGAAAATGCATCTGTGTAACAAAGATTATATCAGAATACAAAGTGCAACAAATTACTTTGGAGGTTTATTTTCTTTAAATTGGGACCTAGGAAACCAAATATTCAGTAGGCTAACAGTAGCACACCATACGTTAGAGGCTATAATGATCTACTCTAGCAGGGAGACCACAACTGGAATAGCAGCTGAATTTAGAAACACTGCACCTGGTTAAGTGTATAATAACTACCTGATATGCTCTAAGAACTAGTCTTTCTTTGCACTAGACTAACTAGAGAGGGAAATTGGGATATTCTAGGATTCCATAGCCTTGAATCTTTCAAGTCTTTCTAGTGGTACAGAGTCTTATAACTCAACAAAGAATATAGTATTTTCTGATTTAAATGTTTTGATCAGGAGAAGGATTTCTAGGGCCTAGACTTGACCTTTCTTACCAGAATAGCTTATTCTTCTATTGGTTAGTTGTCTACTGAGGTCCTCAGGCCTGTTGCCCAGGAGGTCTGGTTCTAGCCAACCATCTGGTCAAAATACAAACTGGATATATATTTTTTCTTTTATTGTTAAATTTTGTAGAGTTACATTGGTTAGTAATAATTACATAGGTACTCTTCAAGGTGTTCAAGATATGGAAACAACCAAAGTGACCCTTTATAGATGACTGGGTAAAAAACTGTGGTACATCTATGCAATGGAATAATACTCAGCGGTAAGAAAAGATGAAGTTCTGCCATTTGCAACAAACTGGATATTTTTAAGAGGAAAAAGGGACACCAAGAAATAAAAAATTAAAATTACTTACTTTTTTGAGTATTTACTGATTAACTGACAGATTCATTTTAGTATATTGCTGAACTTATAGTTCTTTTCGGAAACCTTTCTCAAAAATACAATTCTTTGTGAAAATGAAAAACAACATATCTGTATGTAGTGTAAAATTCTTCTGTTAATTATATTAATCTTAAAAATAAATCCAGTAGAATAATATGTATTTTTGGAGAATTTTATCAGTTTGATGGGTAAATAATTCTTCCTAAATATATTCAACTTGCTGCAATACCACTTAAAATTAATAATTGGCAAACTAAAACTCTTCAGTGTTGTCCCTCTTTATGACCTATGCTTTATGATTGATTTTTGTGATTTTTTATTTTCTTACTATGTTGCCAAATTTTAGGTGGCACAGCATTATAGAACCTGTTAATTTCATTTCATTTGTTATTAACATCACATTCATAACAACATTTTTGCATGCTATCACACCAGGTGAACCTTGGTGTTTCTGTGCATCTTGCAGGTTCCAACATGGGCCGGGGTGTCCTAACCAAGACACAGACAGGCTGTTAGGAGCAGCATCACTGCCTATTTCTTCAACTCCCACTGGAGGTTTTACATGTTCCTAACTTCTGGTGTTGAAGCAGACCTGTTTTATCAGTGAGTGCCTTCATGCTGTTCTGGAAAGGAAGATGATAGATGCATCATCTCTGAAAACACACTGTCGGGAAAGATATACATTGTTTCTCGTCATCTGACAGATTTCTCCATGCATTACAGCAAGAACTCCATTTACTGTGCATCATGTTCTACACACTAACTGACTGAGGCAGATCTTTTAAAAATCTTGCGTTATTCTACTGCAAATCTTGATATATTCTTACTTTATTTGAAAAATAAAAAATTCAGGACAAATTCTGAGTCTAAGGGCACACTGGGACAATTAGTATGAGCCACCTTCTTGGGCTAACAGAAACTTATAGCAACATATAGAAACTGGTTAAACAATCATGTTCATGGTCCCATTGTGCTTGCTATATGGGCTTGTTTTCATTCTCCAGTAATCACCTTCATTCTCAGAAGGAGATACATGTTTGATGGGGCCTGAAGCTTATTCAACAAGAAGGAGCTTCTTTAAGAAAAAGAAGATAAAAATACCTTATGTTTGCATACAAAAAAAGAAAAAAAAAAAAAAAAGAAGGAAGGAAAGAAAGAAAGAAAAGAAATGGCACACTGCTGGGATCCTTCCAGCCAGGGCAAGGTAAGGGCCTGAAGTTTGTCCAGATCATAGCAAATCTACTTGTGATCCCTTTACTACCATAAATGCTGTGTTGACCAGTTGAGAATAAAAGTTGTCAGAATCCCCAAGAATCGGGTCTGTTTGGAAATGGTGGGCACAAGTAAAGAAAAGGGGTCAGTGAAGGACAAAGTAGAGAAATAAGAGAAGAGCCACTTTGTGGGTAAGCAAGCTGAAAAGCGAGTTACCTAAAAAATCCAGGGGTCAAATCCCAAACTATTCAATTAGCTCCATAATTTAGTCCTTCCTAAATGTATGCACTATCCATTTTATTCAAGTTGCTCAGGGTCTATGACTTGTCTGTCTGTGAATTGCATGTGAAGTCTACACTCTGTTGTGTTGGCTTAAATCAGTTCTCTCTTTATTAGATTTTTATTTTCTGTGGTTACTAAAATTCATGCCTATTGGAACTGTTCAAAGAAAAGACTGAAGTTCCCTCCTGTGATACTAGGACTCTGACCTCTGAGGAAGGGACTCTCATCAACTAGTGTTGGTATCTCGAGAGAACATTCTGTGAAGGTCAGGAGTTATGGAAAATCTGCATGTCAGCACACAGTGCTGCTACTAGAAACACTATCAGTGCCATAGTGAAGAACCCTTGGTATATGATGGTGACAGAAATAAGAAAAAGATATATGAGAAACATGTTTCTTTTCCTGTTTTCCACTCCTGTGGTCCTCTCTATCAAAAGAGAGTAACAGGAAAAACTGGAATGGCTCAGCGGGTAAAGCGCTCACTTTGAAGCCCTGAGGACCGAGGATCGAATCCTGGCCCCAGCCTGTGCAGACCCACATGCTGAGCTGCGGTGTGCCCCCAGTTCAGTTCTTGCTGGGACCTATGTGGGAGGCTCCCGGCCCAGTTCCTGCCCTGCGCAGCCCTGTGCCCGCCTGTGGAGTGAAACTATATGGAAAACTAATGTCAACTATGGAGACTGCTCTGGGCCCTCCCCCTTCTCTCTGTCTCTGTCTCTGTTTCTCTATGTCAAATATCAATAAAATAAATCTTAAAAAAAAAAAGAGAGAGAGAGAGAGTAACAGTAACTCAGCTGGCAAAGAGAAATGTGGTTTGCAGAGTCCCACATCGAAGTATAGAAAGGGCCACTTTATAGCTAAGAGACAATGACTTAATATTGAGCACATTGTCAGTAGCAGACACACTATTTCATTGTCCTTCTACATTCTTTGCTACCTACGATATAATAAGAAATCGAGAGATTAGTGAAAAAAGTGGGCCAAGCCTCTGCCTCCATGGCATTTATATTCTAGTGGGGGAAGACCAAAATTAGCAATTTCACAAATACAAAGAACATTTCAGATAGTGATAAGTGCTGTGAAAACAATAAAATAGAGGTTTCTTATGCTATTTATATTGTTTTGTAGCAATAATTACCTGGTTCTCCAAAGTCTTGCTCTCAATGGGCAATCAGTTCTGAGTGGCCACAGGTCAGCACTTAATTAGCTGTTTTGCAACTTCATCTGATACTGTGAGTTACTAGATTCCATTATAAAGATTTGAATGGGAGTTTTGCTGCTTTTAATTCTACTTCAGAAATTTACTCAATTTCAAATACTCCACATCTCCCTGAGGGTCTATGTCTTTGTCTGGACAGGATGTTGTAGCAAAATACCACAAACTTGGTAGTTTATAAACAATAGATATCTCTTTCTCACAGTTGGAGGATTGGAGTCCAAAATCAGGGGTAAGCATGGTCAGGTTCTGGTGAAGGCCCTCCCCCAGATTGTGGACCACTGCCTTCTCAATGCTTTGGAATAAGTTCCCCACCTGGTAGAAGGGCTAAAGTTCCATTGGGCTTCTCTTATAAGGCAATCCCATTTATGAAGGCTTTACCCTCATGAACTATTTACTCCTCAAAGGCCACTTCTGAATTCTACAACCTTAGGGGCTAGGGTTTCAACATATAAATTTTGGGAGATGCATATGTATAAGTTACAATAGTACATATTTTAACCCCACTTCTGGCACCACCCACTTTTGGCATGAATGTCTGTATCAAGGTATTTGGTTACAAGCTATAGAAATTAGCTTTAGCAAAACGAAAAACCAAAAGATTGAAGAGAAAGCTGAAAAAGTCAGCTTGGGCAATAAAGCAACCAAATATTAATATATCTAAGGTATTTTGAGGCAGGAAGAGCTTAAATATCTCATTCATGTGCCATTGGAATACATAAGCAAAACAATGCATACCGTATTTTCCGGCATATAAGACAACCGGGCGTATAAGACGACCCCCTAATTTTACAGTTAAAACATAGGTTTAGGCCTATATTCGCTGTATAAGACTACACCCGGTATAAGACGACCCCCTAATTTTACAGTTAAAACATAGGTTTAGGCCTATATTCGCTGTATAAGACTACACCCGGTATAAGACGACCCCCTAATTTTACAGTTAAAACATAGGTTTAGGTGTAGTCTTATACAGCGAATATAGGCCTAAACCTATGTTTTAACTGTAAAATTAGGGGGTCGTCTTATACGCCCGGTCGTCTTATACGCCGGAAACTATGGGTAATTTTTCTGTTATAGAACTCTACTTAGGATTCAAGACCCATGGAGAGCCCAGATCATGTGTTCCTTCCTTAGCTGTCCTGGAATGATGAGAAGAGATATTTGTTTCTTAAAAGCCCCTGCCTTATTTTCCCAAGGTAGGACTGGGAAGCTTAATGCAGCGTGCTACCTAGACACTCCATCATCAGGGAGGTCACATCTCAAAATGAACTCAGAAGGCTGTTAAGTGTGAGAATTGGATGCCCAAAAGTAAATATACATATATATCACTAAAGTCAACTTTACCATTTAATTGCTGTCTTCTATTAGTCCAAATAAACTAGAATTGAGTTGGTATTATTTATTTGATTTTAAATTCATACATACACACACTTAAAAGAGTTATTACTCTCTTTTTATTAAGTAAAATAATTGAAGGGCAGGATTTCTATGCTGTTCTGTCATCCCAGATTTTTCTTACACCCCTATACTTATTCATGTTTGATAGAAGATTCTTATGTTCAATGATGGGAACAACAGTAACACATTTTGCAGATCTTTACATAGAGAATCATTTTCATGATAGGCCTGATTTTGAGAGGAGGGAAAGCCCTTCCTTCTCTAACTCAAATTTCCACATTATGTGTCACTTAGTGAATAAATCTGTGGTTATTTTTAGAAATAACTCACATTTTTTTTGTTCTTATCCACTTCTTTTCTGAGTACATTTTTCTGGGAGTTTCCAAGGGCTGTTGGCTTTGTGCTCACAAATGAGTTCATTCTTTGTCGTGTTGATGTTCCATGCAGCATGGAAAGCCTTGCAGTTGACCTTGTCACAAAGTGAGCTCCTCTGTGTGGCAGACAGGACATCTTGGAATGGATTCCATGGCCTTTACTGCCTCTCAGAGGGCACAGCTCTGGGGAGCCATTATGTCGTCCAGCTGCCTGGTGCTGTGTGTGTGACAAGTGTATATATGAGTATGTGTGAGTCATGTAACCCAGAAGGGTAATCCTCTCCCTTGCAGTACTACACTTTGTTGTAAAGGTCTCCCAATAATCCATTTACCTTAGGTTCCATTCATGGTAGTGAAACAATTCTTTCATTTCCTCTTCTGGATACTCAGACATCCATGAAGGTGAGCAGGGTTGAGGCTGGGTCACAAGGATTAATGCAGTCTCAGAATCACTATGTCCTTCTTCTTCTTTTTTTTTAGCATGTTTTTTTTTTAAATATATATATTTTTATTTATTTATTTTTGACAGAGAAAGAGAGAGAGATACAGAGACAGAGACAGAGACAGAGAGAGAACTGAACTGGGGGAGCTCCCCAGTTCAGCATATGGGTCCACACGGGCCGGGGCCGGGACTCAATCCCCGGTCCCCGGTGCTGCAAAGTGAGCGCTCAACCCACCCAGCCATCCCGGCTTCCCCTCACTATGTCCTTCTTTGTGGCTGCTGTAGTGGTTCAGGGACATGATGCCTGGCTTCCTTCCTTAGTATGAGTTTCCTAGGAAGCTTCTCAGTCTTCATACAAGTGGGCTTCTGAAGGCTTATTCACCAGCTTTCCAGTCACTGTTTACTAACAGTCCCGATTTATTAGCCCATTCAAAGTCAACCCACCCCCAAAGAAATAATTTTTTTTTCACTAATACATGACCAATAGTTCCAATTATTTAATCTGAACTATAGTACCAATACTCTAGTTACCAAGGCTACTTATAGCTCTGGTAATCTGTGAATCTGTGAATCTGTGAGTTTGTGGCTCTTTAGATTGTCTTTGGGCTGCTAATTTGTCATATTTCCAAGCTTTGCTATCCCTGAGCAGTTTGGACAAGTAATGGGCCTGAATGAGTAACTTTTGTACCATTTATCTACCAAGGCTGCTGACCAATAAGGGCCTTTCATACAATTATTATGCACTAAAGACCCAAATATAATAGACTATTAATCTCATCAAATCTATCAATTTATTAATACCATTAATATGCCTATTATTTAAATCAAAATATATGTCATAACAAACTGCCACTTCTATTTTTACTGAAAAATTACAGTTTTTAGGTCATGATAGCACTTTTCTTACACACAATTTATTTAGTGTCCATGTAATAATATGCCAGTATCTGTTCTCCTTTTTCCTTGAAAAAAATTATTATATTGTCAAATCTAAAATTTAGAGTTATTTTTTCCTTGTATTAAATTACTTAAATAATTTTTAATTTTAATATTGACTAATAACTTCATTGCTATTATATGACTGGGCATGAAATGATTCTGGTTCTATAACACATTTCTACAGAAAATACAGATGAAGATAGAAGAGGAATACTCTGAAATTTTTTTCACCTGATAAGAACATCTTCTTAAGCATTTAGTTGGTTGTATTAAAAATAAGAATTGAAATAATTACATAACTAATGCATCATGAGTTATCTTGCATTGAATGAGAATATTTGTCTGTTGTTTCATTTATTCCAAAACAATGTATTGAATAAGACCAGGTGCCAGTTGTCCTGAGTGCTGAAGACCCAGCAGTGAATTAAGCTTTATGGATTTAAATTCTAGTGGGGGAGACAATCAACAAAGAAGAAAAATATTGAGCGTATTACTTGGTGTCAAGAAAAGAGGAGAAAAATAAAGCAAAGAGGTTGGGATAAATAGGGGTTGTTATTTATGTAAAATGATCAGGAAAGGCTTTACTGAAAAGATCTAAAGTAAATACCTGTTTGAAGTGGGAAAGAAACGTTGCAGGTAGAAGGAACAATACTTGCCAGTCCTAAGGTAGGAATGTCTGGTGTGTTTAAAGAATAAGACGATCTGTGTGGCTCCAGCAGAGTTTGGGTGTTTGGGTGACGTAGAGCTAGGTAATGGGATTAGAGAGGCAATAGGATTAGAGAGGTAATAGGGTTTAGGAGGCCACCCTCAAGATTGTGGCTTTTACTGGGAAGGTCACCCCATGGAAGAATTGGGAATAGAGGAATGACCTAGCCTAGCTTCTGTTGCAAAAGACTCACTCTCATTGTAGAGTTTGAGTTTAAATTATAAGGAGGCAAAGTAGTAATAAGAAGAGGTCAGATTCAAAATATAGAAAAGTAGGAATTGTTGACAGATTAGATAGTAGAAGTAGAACGGAATTGTTTAAAATCTGAATAGATAGAATGAATGTTAGATTTAAAGCTGATGTTCCACAAAGACTGTTAAAAAAAAAAATGAATTAAGAAACTTTTCTAAAAACAAATGTTGCTGAATAACTTTCTTAGAAAACACATACTGAAGTATACATATATATTTAGCTTATTTCCACATATATGCATAATGAAAATAATTTTGGTGAATATTGGCAGAAAAATAGATAAATCAATGGATCTGTGGTTCCTTTGGTGTAGGAAACATTTTCCAACTCTGATAAAAGATTTTATTAGACATGTAAGTGTTACTAGTCAAAATCCTGGCAAGAAAAATTAACTCAAAATAGATTACAGACCTCCAAATAAGAAAGGGAACAATAAATTGCATAGAAGAAAACATTGGCACTAAATTTATAGACCTGGGATTCAGGAAGGACTTTAAGAATCTGACCTCAATGGCAAGGGAAGTAAAAGCACAAATAAATGAATGGGACCTTATCAAGCTAAAAGCTTCTGCACTGCAAAGGAAACCATCAACAAAGCAAAGAGGCAACCAACTGACTGGGAGAAAATATTTGCAAACAATGCCTCTGATAAGGGGCTAATATAAAAAATATACAAAGAACTTGTACAACTCAACAAGAAAAAAACAAGCAATCCAATTAAAAAATGGGCAGATGACTTTAACAGACATTTCTCTCATGAAGACATACATATGGCCAACA
>PVKE010032153.1:0-18634 GCA_004027555.1 Craseonycteris thonglongyai
GTCATTATGCGCTGAGCTCATTTGGTGCAGAAAACCTACTTTAATTGCTTGATTTAAATTTGGCTAGTAGAATGCATATTGAAACATTACCCTTTTAATTATGTTAATTTATAACTGAAAACCTAAATTTACAAAGGCAATAACATTAATTATTTACTTGCCCATTAAAGCTGAATATATATTGCCAACTTAATTGGTTTCATAAGTCTGCCAAAAAATTAAAAACAAATTTGTTCACTGATTTATATGAGAAAGGTACACCCAGGAGGTTACTTGTTTTTATTGGATTCCATGGAAATATGTGCAGCACACATCTCTTTTTCCTTCCTAGGTTAAAACGCATTTTAAAGAAGATACGAAGGAATACAAGCAACTGATATTTATTCAATGTTTATTCTGTATCATACTTCATGTTCATTATTTCATTTAATCACGGAACTAAACAGAAAACTAACTAACATTCTCTCCTTTTTGAAAATGAAGAAATAAAAGTTAAGAAAAAATTTTTTAATTTTGACAAGGCAAAAAAGCAAAATAATCAATCAAATCCAGTACTTGCTCTCAACCAAGATCTCACCAATTAAGCTATACTATTTTAATAACCTGCTATTCACAGCAGACTGGATCCCTACTGAGTCAATAAGATTCACTAAGGAGTAGACTTGCTTTAAGGTCAAAATCAAATTCTTTAATAAAAAATTTATTCATCACCCCATTTGGATACTGGCATAAAAAATAACCAGAGAACACAATCAAAATCACAGAAGTCACAGATTAGTGTATACCCCAGGGACTTAAATGCAGAATAACATAAGGAAAAAGTCCAACAAATACACTTGAATCTTATCTATAAAGTGAAATTCAGTATTAGGCAAGTTCCTTTAGACTGAAACTCAACAAGGGGATTTACAAATTAAAGATTATAATATATCCATACTACTACCCTCTTGGGCATATTGTGAAAATCAAATGTGAACTGAGATAAAAAGGAGCTATGGAAAATACCAAGCATTATGCAAATCCAAGTGAGTACAATTAGTATCAGACTTTTTGCACCTAAATAATTCCCATGGAATTCACTTTGAATTTATGTGGAGACTATAATGTAGCTATATTCTCATGTAACTAGAAAGGCTTATAAAATTTCTCTGATACAGAGTAAGGTTAGCCATTATCTTGTCCAGAGAAAAATTTCATTAATATGTCACATTAATAAGAGACAATTAGCAAGCAGTCTTTAATTAATACTCATTAAAATATTATGAAATGAGAATGCCTTCAAAAGGGCTTGGGTCATTGTATTCATTAATATTTTACACAAGTTTTCTTTTATGCAAGGAAAAAACAAAATATTAAGCATGTATTTATATATGCACACTTTAAATAATACAACTAAATTGCTAATGGCTGTAGAGCAATTTAGGTCATATTAATATGTAATAAAAAGCGAATAAGTGCATTTGCCAAGAGAGATTTAAATTATACTCTGAATATATGCAAGTCAACTGGGAAGTCAAACAACATTCTACCTTAGCTGACTCCCTGAGACATTTCCAAATGTGGTCTAATGATTTTAGAGATTTTATATAGTAGTTCCAGACCTAATGTAACATAATAAATTATCTTCTAAGATTGCCATGGAATATATCACTCATTATGATGGCGTTGCTGAGGACTGGGGTCTGAAACCATCAGATTAGGTTTCACTTACAGGCTGGTTCTTTTTTATTCAATATAGAGGGTACAGCAGAAGTAACACCCTTTTATATGAGCTGGTGAACTTTAAAAAGGGGCATCAATTCTGCTGGACCCTGTATATCCCTTATATCATTAAAATGGAAGCATTTATTTATTTATTTTAAAGGTTTATTTTTATTGTTTTTTGACAGAGAGACAGAGACTGAAATTGACAGAGAGAAGGGGAGGGCCCAGATCAGTCTCCACAGTTACAGCATTAGTTTTCCATATAGTTTCACTCCACAGGTGGGCACAGGGTTGCGCAGGGCAAGAGCTGGGCCAGGAGCCTCCCACATAGGCCCTGGCTAGAACTGAACTGGGGGCACACCCCAGTTCAGCACGTGGGTCCTCATGGGCTGGGGCCAGGATTCGATCCTTGGGCTCCGGGGCTGCAAACCGAGCAATTAACCGGCTGAGCCATCCCAGCTTCCCCACATTTTTTTTTATTGTGTTAAATTAAGAAATAAAGATATGACTCATTGCATATACCGGTAGCTTTTACTTAGGGCCTACTAAGTACCCAAGGATTTTCAAATCCTTAGGTCATAAATGAAGCAGTTCTTTATAATGTCAAAATAACTTACCACCACCACCCACACTGAATAATATAATTCAACATCAGAACTGGGCATGACATCCAAGGGCCAATCTTCCATTTTCATTTAGGAAGTCTTGGATGGAAGTGGGACATTTACACACTACTTTCTGGGCAATTCTGCTAATTATTCTGACATCAAGGAAATCTGGATTTGCAATTGTAAAAACCTTGAAATTCAACTAGAAGAAGCTAAAACTTACGAAGTCTAGAAAATCCAAGCCAATTAATGAATCTGGTACACAGATTATGGTTAGGAATTGCACAAAAACCTTTTAAGGAATTACAGTTACAGCAGTGGATGTGGCCCTTGTATGAACTATTAAGTCACATTTAACTTAACATATAGAACATTGGGGGGAAACACGGTTTTGCCTCTTTTGAACTATAAATATTTGTAAGAGAAAAATGTGTTAAAAGGGAAAAAATAAACATACACAAGAGTGGGCTTTCCTTTAGTTTTTGGAAGAAATGGTATTAAAGGTTCATGTACTACTCTGTATACACTATAATTGTCTTTAAAAAATTATCTGTTTGATATAAGGTGATGGAAGGGGAATTGATACTGAGTGATGGGCACATAATACGATGCATGAATGATGTGATGTGGACTTGTACATCTGTAAACTATCTAATTGCTACCAACCAATGTAACCTCATTAAATTTAACAATAAAAAAAAAATTATCTGTTTTACCAGACAAAGCACCAGCACTGCAAAAAATCCACAAAATTGAATGTCTCACTGCTAAGGAAACCAGCCTCAACATTGGCTTACACATGTGCATTCAGAAAAATTTCTCAGAAACTGCTAGAATCTGGATGTGAACATCAGCTGGCTTGAGTTATCAAACATTTCAAAATATACAAAGCCATTTCACTAAAAAAAGACATTTGGACAACAGCCTTCTGAAACAGGAATCACAACTACAAAACAATTCTTTAGAACTGCTGATGAATTCCAGGTAATCAACTAAACCATGGCCATTCCAGCATATTCCACATTCTCCCACACTAAAGCACATTCAAGAAATCTTTACTTGCATCTGGAGAGCAAATTCATCATTGGATGGCATGACAACAGTTTAGTCATAACCTGGGGTAAACATTTTGATACATTAGCAACCCCCTAATTTTCTTCTACTTCAGGCAACCAGGGAAACTCTTCAAACAATTTTATTTTTAAATCTGGTCACAGAATTTTATTTTTCATTACAAACTTTACCATTTCTGTAAAATTTATTCCACAAATATTTATTTATTGCACATGAGCTAGGATTTAGTAATATCAGACCTATGAATATGATAAAGAGAAATAAAAATGCTGACATTGTAAGCTCACATTTTTTTTTTTTTTTTTTTTACAAAACAGGTAATACCAACCCATACAGATTCTCATTCAGAGAGAGAAAGACAGACATAGACATGAAAAGTTAGAGCTACCAGTGGGTAAATCATCTTATACACTTATAGAAATTGTAATTTAATAAAGAAAACTATGGTGCTACTCTAAGATTATCCTTGGATCTTTCTTATTCATTACATATTTTTTAAACAGCTTTTTTAAAGATTTATTTTTATTGTTTTTGACAGAGAAAGAGAGATACAGAGACAGAGAGAAGGGAGAGGGCCCAGAACAGTCTCCATAGTTGCACATCATTGGTTTTTCCATATACTTTCATTCAAAAGGTGTAGCGGGGCTGCACAGGGCAGAAACTGGGCCAGGGTATCACCCCGGTGAGAACTGAACTGGGGGCACTCCCCAGTTCAGCACATGGGTCCACACAGGCCGGGGCCGGGGTTCGATCCTCAGTCCCCGGGACTGCAAAGTGAGCACTTAACCCACTGAGCCATCCCGGTTTCCACTCCATTACATTTTTTACCTGACTTTCAAAAAGTCTCTAAATATAGGACTTCACTGCAGTTTGAGTTTCAGACAGAAACAACCATGTCTTATAGTAAATACAACAAAGCGATAAAAACAAACTAATGAAAAGTACTTCTGCATAATTAAGTAATGAAAGTATATTTACTGAAATGGCACAATGGTAGATTCGAACAGCTTTCATTTTCATATATAAAAGATACAGACATTTATAAGTAACTCAAAGAAATAAGAATTTATCAGAGGAGAACCTCTCTAGTTAAGGCAAAGGTAGCTTCCTATACTCTGGGCATCATTTCTGTGCTAAAACAAGATTCTTTCCACCAGACCCATGGCTTTTCTCTGGCTTCTCACATTTTCCTATTCTACTCACGGCACATACGTGAAGTAAGAGCCTACATTAAATCAGAGATTTCACTATGTGGACCTATGTCGGTTTCATCCTATGGGCCTTAAATTGATTAGCTGGAAGTGGCACAAGCTGTATCTCTGGAAAATGTCCAACTGAATCTTCAACAGGCCAGTCTACCACCTGAACTCCGTTGTTCTGAATGTAAGTAGATCTGTAGTGTTTTGCCTCTAAAATCAAGATAGATTGTGGCAGTCTCTGCCCTACCTACTAGGGTACATGCCATTCTGGGAACACAAAGGTACTCAAAGAATTTCTTTTAAAAGTCTCTCAATTACAAGCAGAGTCCATCTTTATACCCCCCCTCCCTCGCAGGTTGCTTAATATATGTTAAAATTTTATTTATTTACTAATCCTTCATTTATGTTTTTAGAAGTTGAGATTTTGATCTAACAGGTACGATTACAGAAAATCACTGTGGTAATAGGAACAAATGGAGATAGTAACTGATTAGATACCAGAATAATAGTTATTCTTAGATTTCTAATAATAGAAAGTATAGCTTTTTATTACAAATAAACATACCTAATGCTGCCCATCTTTTTATAAAGAAATAAATTGAAAAAGAAACACGTAGTTCACATATACACACAGCAGAGAAATCTGCTGATAACGTTGGATGTATTTCTCATCTCCTTGATAATGATTAATGTTCTGACAATGCCAGGAGGTAACACTCTGAGAAAGTATACAAATCATATTTCTTTCTATGCTTTTTCTGTTTCTATTCTTTATTGCCTTCCTGAAGGCATTAAGACAGAATGAGTGGTTTGTTTTTTGGCTCTAGATTGATCAGCATGCTAAGTCATACCATTTAATCTAATAACACTCTCATGTGAACAATTGTTTTAGCTTCTTTTCCCCCCTCATTTCTTTGCTATAGTAGGTCAATCCATCATTTGGAGAATGCTCTACTCCAATATGGGGTTAGGTAGATTAGAGACAAGTGAAGAGTCAAATATACAGATAGTCTATTTTGTGTGTGCATGTGTGTGTGTATTTATGGAACAAAAGTAATATTCTTGTGAAAATCTTTACCTCATCAAACAATATAATGTAAAAAATGACAATTCTACTGCATATATTAATATAAATAAGTAGATATGTTATTTATGGCTGTATAAAAATTATTACAAACAGTGGCTTAAAACAATACACATTATCTCAAAAATGTTATGAGTTAGAAATCTAGGCACAGTTTAACTGGGTCCTCTGATTCAGCATATGTCACAAGGCTGCAATGAAGATGTTGGTCAGGATTGGGGTCTCATCTGACACCTACTAACACAGGATTCGCTTCCAAGCTTATGTGGCTATTGGGAGGATTCAGTTCCTTGCAGGGTACTGGACTTCCTTATTGTGTGCACCCTTACATATGGCAGTTTGCTTCATCAAAGCTACCAAAGAACAGAGTCAACAGAGTAAGTCTGCTAACAAGACAAAGGTTACAATTTCTTGTATCTTACTCGTAATCACGTAGTGACATCCTACCACCTTAGATATACAATATACTCTTGTTAGAGGCAAGTCACTAGACCAGCCATACTTAAGGGAAGGGAAGTATGCACTGGATGTGGAATTACTAAGGGTTATGTAAGATTTCATGCCATAATGGGTATGTAAACAAATACAAAACTTTATTTTCTATATATACTTTGGTAACTGTGACTTATTCACATACTATATCATGGTCATCTTCCCATTCCAGTATAGATCAACTGACTCCTTTCCTTTGAATAGCCACAGAGTGCCTACTTTATATACAGTAGTTTCCTATGCCATATGTTTTCAAATGTCTCCATTTCTCCTTCAAGAGCCCCAAGATAACACTATTTAAAAGTGGAAAAGTTAAAGGGACCAAAACAGAAGTGAAGTTACAGTATAGACTGCTACAATTCTATTTTTTTCTGGATTTAAAAATATATAGCAACTACTACAAAAACTATATATATATAAAAAATACATTCATACACACTATAAATAAAGCAAGATCAAATCCTGAGGAAAAAAACAAAAGTTCAACTAACCTGTAGAAAGGCAAAAACAAACAAACAGAACAACAACAACAGAAAAAAGGAAACAAATAAAAAGCAAATAGTAAAATGCATACTTAAGCACTGATGTATTAGTTTTTGAACTTTCATACATTTTTCTAACAGCTTTATTAAGATTTAATTCACATACCATTAACTTTATTTAAATACACAATCAAGACTACAAGTATATTCAGAGTTGTATATCCATCCTAAAATCAATTTTAAAATATATTGAATATATTTGTTACCCCCCTCAAAAAAAAAACAAAAATAAAAATTTTTTTTTTAATAAAAATAAAAACAACAAAACTCCAGACCACTTAGCTTTTATCCCCCAAAATCACCATTCTCCCAAGTCCCAGACAACCACTAATCATTCTGTGTTATAGATTACCCTATTCCGGAAATTTCATATAAATGATATTATACGATATAGCATCCTTTGTGACAGGCTTTTTTCATTCAGCATAATATTTTCAAAGTTCATCCATGTTGTAGCATACATTGGTACTTCGTTTCTTTTCATTGCTAAATAATAGTCCACTGTATGAATACATATTTTATTTATTCATTCACCAAACAATGGAACTTTAGAGGATATAAGACAAAAATTGATAGAGCTGAAAGGAGAAATGAACAAATTAATAATTATGGCATTTAGCACCTCTTGCTTAATAACTTACAGAACTAAATAGAAAACCAGCAAAGATATAGAATAATGCAAACAATATAATCTAATTGACAAATATCAAATACTTCAACCAAAAATGGCACAATATACATTTTTTCAAGTGACCATGGAACATTCACCAAGATGTAACATCTAATGGGCAACAAAACAAACCTCAACAAGTTTAAAATAATTGGTAACATACAGAGTATATTCTCTGACTAAAATGGAATTAAACTGTAACTCAGTAACAGAAAGACAATAGAAAAATTTCTAAATACATAGAAATTAAACAATATACTTCTGAATAATCCATGGGTCAAAGCGAAAGTTGCAAAGAACGTCTTTTAAAAAACTACACGGAGCTAAATGAAAGCAAAACACAAGATACCAAACTGCAGGGTATAGATAAGGCAGTGCTAAGAAGGAAATTTGGAGTGCAAAATGTTTACATTAAAAATGAGGGAAGGTTTTGAGCCAATAACATCATCGCTTATTACAAGAACCTAGAAAAAGAGCAAAATAAACAAAACAGAAGGAAAGAAACAATAAAAACAAGAGCAAAAATCAATGAAATTGAGAACAGAAAAGCAACAGAGAAAAATGAATGAAACAAGAAGCTGGTTTTTCAAATAAATTAGTAAAACTGATAAATCTCTAGCAAAACTGATGCAAGTAAAAATGGAGAAAATTACAAACCATCAATGTCAGGAGTGAAATTAGGAATATCATTACAAATCCTGCAGCAATTAAATGACAATTTAAAAGAAATGGATTAACATGTGGGAAAAGAAACTACGTTGAATAGCCTTAATAATGCGCACACCCTAATCGTGGGAAACTATGAGTATGTTATATATGCCAAAAGGGACTTTGCATGATAATTAGATTAAAATGACCAATCTTGAGACTGAAAATGTATTGTGGATTACCCAAGTGTATCATGGATTATACAAATTTGTAAAGAGTAGAAAACATTTCTCGGCTGCGGTTACAAAACCAGAGAGATGGCAGCGCAAGAATGAACCAGACCACTGTTGCTGGTTGTGCAGATGGAGGAAGGGGCCATGAGTGAAGGAAAGCTGACATCCTCTAGAAGCTAAAAGTGCAAGGAAACTTATTCTTCTCCAGTTCTCCAGAA
This sequence comes from Craseonycteris thonglongyai, assembly GCA_004027555.1. NCBI lineage: Eukaryota > Metazoa > Chordata > Mammalia > Chiroptera > Craseonycteridae > Craseonycteris > Craseonycteris thonglongyai. The sequence goes on from PVKE010032153.1 coordinate 8,473, forward strand.
AGGAATGTAGCCCCACCAACACCCAGAGCTAAGCCCAGTATGACACACAGAGCTGTAATATATATTTCTATTGTTTTAAGCCACTAAGCCTGTGGTAATTTGTTACAGCAGAATAGAAAACTAATACACTACCAAGACACAACCAAGATGAAACAGACTATCTGAAGAGCCCTAAACCAAATAAATTGGATACATGATTTAAAATCTCCTGCAGAAGCTATCTCTATAGGCCCAGATCATTTCCCTGGAGTTTTCTAACATATTTAAAGACGAATACCAATTTTACACAATCTCTTCCAGAGAATAGATGAGATTACTTTTCAAGTCATTTTATGATGTCAGTGATACTCTGATAGCAACACCAGACAAAGGCAGAACCAAAACAATAAAGAATAAAAAAATAAAAACTACAGACCACTATCTCTCATAAACTTAGACACAAAAATCTTCAATAAAACATTAGCAAACTAACTCCAACAATATGTAAAAAGAATTAACACAACATGACCAAGGGAGATTTATTTCAGGTATGCAAGGCAGATTCAACATTCAAAAAACTACATGTAGGGGAAGCCAGGATGGCTCAGTGGGTTAGTGCTCACTTTGTTGCCCCCGGGGATCGAGGATCGAATCCTGGCCCTGGTCCGTGTGGACCCATATGCTGAACTGGGGAATGTCCCCAGTTCGCTTCTCACCAGGTGAGACCCCGGCCCAGTCCCTGCCCTGTGCAGCCCCGCGCCCACCTGTGGAATGAAACTATGTGGAAAAATCAATGGTGTGAAACTATGGAGACTGTTCTGGGCCCTCCCCCTTCTCTCTGTCTCTGTATTTCTCTCTCTCTCTCTCTTTCTCTCTCTCTCTCTCTCTCTCTCTCTCTCTCTCTTTCTCTCTCTCTCTCTGTCAAAAACAATAAAAATAAATCTTTAAAAAAAAACAAAACTAAACTAGATGTAATCCATTACATAAACAAGCTAAAGAAGAAACATGACATAATCAAACCAATTGACAGATAAAAAGTATGTAAGGGAATGCAACATTTATTCCTGATAAAATCTCAGCAAGTTAGAGGTAAAGGGGGATCACCTCAATTTAATCAAGAGCATCTACAAAAACCTATATTGAATGTCATACTTAATGGTAAAAGACTTGTTTCCCCCCTAAGACTGAACATCGTACTGGAAGTTGCAGCTACAACAATCATGCAAATAAAAGAAATAAAAAGCCGATAGACTGCAAAGGAAGAAATAAAAACTATCTCTATTTATGGATGGCATCAGTGTCTACATAGGAAATCTCAAGAATCTATCAAAAACAAAAAACAAAAACAGAATAAGTGAGTTCTTCAAGGTCACAGGTTTAAAGATCTACAGACAAAAATCAATTATATTTCTATACACAAACAATTTACAGACAAACTGAAATTAAATACATACCATTCACCTACAATCAATCCAAATACTATAAAATATTTTGGCATACACTGTTATGTACAGTACCTGTTTATTAAAAGTTACAAAATGCTGATGAAAAAAGTAAAGAAGTCCTAACTAAAGGAAAAGACATACTGTATTCATAGATTAAAATACCAAACATAGGAAAAGTGTCAAATCTTCCCAAATTCACCTATACGGTTAAGCCAAAGCCTATTAAATTCCAAGCAAGTATTTTTATAGACACAGACAAGCTTATTATAAAATTGAATTGAAAAAAAAAGAAAAAGAAAACAACAGAAAAACACAGACTCTTGAGTATATAAAGCAATATTTACAAAGAAAAATGAGTTGGAGTCAGAGGAATTACTTTATCTGATATTAAGGTTTACAATGTAGCCACAGAAATCATAACAATTATCTAAAGCAATATTTACAAAGAAAAATAAAGTTGGAGTAGGAGAAATTATTCTGATATAAAGGTTTACAATATAGCTACAGAAATCATAACAATGTGTTATTGCTGGGGGGATAGATACATAGATTACTAGCATAGAAGAGAGAATGCAGAAATAGAGCCATAGAAATATTCTCAACTAATTTTGGACAAATTACAAAACCAAGTCAAAGGAGAAAATACAGCCTTTTCAATTTTACTGGAATAATTGGACCTCCACAAGCAAAAACAAAATCTTGACCTAAACCCCATACCTTATACAAAAATTAATTCAAAATGGATCATAGACTGAAATATATTATAAAACAAACCTGTAAAACTTTCAGGAAAAAAAAACAAGGGAAATCTTTGGAATCTAGAACTAGGACAGGAGTCCTTAATCTTGATATCAAAACTACAAGTCATAAAAGTAAAAATTGGTAAATTGGGCCTCATTAAAATTAACAATTTCAGCTCTATGAAAGTCCATGTAAAGATGATTGAATGACATGCTATAGACAGAGAAAGTATTGTAAAACCACATATCCACCAAAAGACTAATATCTAAAATACAATATATAGGTCTCATAATTCAACATAAAAAAATTTAAAAAAATATTAGAAAATGGGTAAAAGACAGCCATTTCACCAAAGAGGCTATACAGATGGCAAATAAGCAAATCAAAAAATATTAAACATCATTAGCCATTAAGGAAATGCGAATAAAACTACAATGAGATAATACTACATAGTTGTCTGATAGCTAAAATTATATAAAACAATAAAAATAGTGACAACACCAAATGCCGACAAGGTTCACTCATACATTTTAAACTGGCACAGCTACTTTGGAAAAAGAGCTTCATAGTTTAAATAATTAAATGTGCAACTATCATAGACCCAAAACCATACTCCTGGGCATTTAGCATACAGTATGTGTGTATGAGGAATTACTGGATGACTAACCTTAAGAATCGAAGATGAGGGCTCCATTACAATGACTGGCACTTGGGGACAAGTTGGTAAGGCCACAGAAGTCACTCTCAAATTCCTACTGATCTAGACTCTGAGCTCGAATCCAAATTTTGATAAGAAAAAGGATGAACTGAATACCATATTTTCCAGCGTATAAGACGACTTTTGAAACGAAAAAAAGTCAACTGAAAATCGGGGGTCGTCTTATACGCCGAGTATATCCCGAAAAATGTCTCGATATGCCACTAAACAAATTTTCCAACTCGATCCCAAAAATCGTCTGGATATGCCGCTAAACGAATTTTCCAACTCGATCCTGCACCAATCAGTGCAAGGCTGCTCGGACCGCCTCTCTACCGGTATTCCCTGGGATTTATTTGGGCCTTATCACTAATAGCTGGGACATTTTGTTGCTGAGTTGTCCTCCTTTCATCCCCAGCATAGAAGAAAAGAGGATGAAGCTTATAGCGTTGAGTCACTGGGAAGAGGATGTAGGCAAGGATTGTGCTCTGAGGTGTCCCATCTGGGAGGGCTTCACCGAGTCCCTGATACCTGAGACGGGCCTTAAAGAATCCTTAAGCATTTGCCAAGGAATGACCTACTCTTACTACCTCTTTCAGTTCGGGAAGTTAAAGCCAAACATAATCAGAGACAAGTCGCATTACTCCATACCTCTTGTTTGGAATTTGATGAGTTGGCTTCAGTCATCTAAAGATCCAGAAGAGTACAAAAGGGGGAAAGGAGAGGGAAGGGCAGTTACCCAGTGTTTCCATAGACTGATTTCCCTCCCCGGCCCCCCACCCGCTCCCATCCCTTTTCCCTTTCATACATAATCCTATCCTGTAGGTATATTATATCTCTCCTTTGGCAAATAAAAAATTGAGACACCAAGAGAGAGAAATGACGTGACCAAGGCCACACAACCTGAAGTAGAAAAATATTTACAACCCAGGTCTGACTCCATGCTTCTCCTACCATCGAACTGTCACTGCAACAGACACATCATTACAGGAAGCACGTGTGATGCATATTACTCAACGAGAGCTGGCCCCGTGGGTACTGAAATGGCAGCACCTGGGCCCAGGAGCAGCACCAAGGGATGAGGAGGCAGACACGGAGCACAGCTGAAGGTTAACTACACCTGCTACATTTCAGTCAAGGCCTTCTTTTCTATCAAGATAGATCATCGAGTCTGTAAATCAGATACAAGAGCAAATCTGATAAATTTAATATTGCTTTTGAAGATAACATAGGATGGTGAAGTGAACAGGGCTGAAGTCAGACTGCCTTGGGTTCTAACCTTTGGGAACCAGCCGTATTAGGTTCCTCCTATGAGGCACCACTCAACGTCTTAGCCCACCCCTGTTCTAGCCCCTGCTATGCACAGAACAATCAGCTTTGGTCAGGGGTGCAAATTGGCAGGGTCTTATGGGCCCTTGACACAAACCTGTGGCATGTACCTGTCAGCGGACTTCTCTGACACCACAGTGAGAGACCCCAGGGGGAACTCACTCTGCACTCAGATTTTTACCATCTGGAAGTCAGTCAGTGTAGGTCAACAGCTAACGAACAATGGCTTAATTCTTTCATCACTGAGGTGGATGGTTTTGAGATGCATTTCCGAATGCTACGCAGAATATCCTTCTTTCCAGAAGATCAGACTTCCCAGTAGGGCCCACAGTAACACAGCCACATGCTGATTCCCTCCTTCATACCTGTCACTCCACTCCGGCTCCAAGGAACCCTTGCCCAGAAAACTACCCTTGTCTCTGGTGCTGGTTTTGGGAGAGCCCAGGCCAAGAAACTAGGTACTGAAATGGCAGCACCTGGGCCCAGGAGCAGCACCAAGGGATGAGGAGGCAGACACGGAGTACAGCTGAAGGTTAACTACACCTGCTAATTGCGGGACCTCAGCAGCCTACTTTGCCGGTCTAAAATGCATTTTCCCCAAACACAAAATGGAATTATAGTTCCCCATCAGAGTCTCAGAAATACTAAGACACATTACATGGGAAGCACTTGGCCCACTGTCGAGCCATGGTAAACACTGAATAAATCAGTTACTTTATTCACTGCTTCTCTATTAAGTCACTGCACATCTTGTATGGAAGGCCCAAACTTTTGCCCAAATGAGAGCTATGACACAATGGAACTATTTTTTTTTCTAACCCTGTAGCTGCTTATTACCTATATGCATAATGCCCAAGGTCAGAGTGCTCCATTATTGTAAAACTTATGAAAATTTAAATAAAAATTAAAACACCTGGGAGGGAAGAAGGAATTGGGGGAGAGGAGGATTATCTACTGCTGATGTAATACATACATTACATTATCAAGGAATGCCAAATACCAAACTTGATCACCTAGCAAGCTAGCAATTGTAAGAGTCTGGGCACTGGTTTCAGAGTTCAACATTGTTTTATAGGAATGTCTATTTTTTTTTCCATTATCCCCAAATTCTTTAGAAATTCTTTTGAATCCTCTTTTTGTATTCAGAGGTTTCATTTTGTACTGAACAAGGTGGTAAAGTTTTATGATATACATTACATAAAATTATGGTAAATGAAACACTATTTGCAAGAATGAAAATGAAGATAATTTCCAGGAGGTCTTGGAATGAGAAACAAAAAAGAGAACTAAAATAGCAGTGAGAGGGAGAAAAAACAAACATACCTCCTGCTATATCAATGTGGAGACACATGGAAAGAAGAAGAAAGCCGATATAAAGAAACCTGTGAATTCTGAAGCAACCAGAACCAAAAAAGGAATAGGAGAGATAGACCTCTTCAATTCCCCAGGGATCTATATCCCTCCCTATTCCAGTTTGCTGACCACAAAAAGTAGCTCTGCCCAATCTTTCAGTTGATTCTAAAACTAGCACCCAAAGCAAAAATAAATTCTACTGGTCTATATTTTGCAATTCAAAAGGACAAATCTGGAAAAGGTTCCAGGTTTTGAAATAGTGAAACAGGTCAGTTTAGGATTCCATCTGTGTGGAGTCCCCAAAGCCTACAACAGCCTCTGAATGGCTATTCAGATTGTCATCAGTTTAAATTTGAAGATGAATTGCATGAAAATGATGAAAAGGAAGATGATCCAATGAACTATTCAGATTATTCTGGCCAGCCGCAAGATCGCATTGACTTGAACTCGGAGATTTTTCTCTATTAAACATTTTGTACTGCTCTTACCACTATCACCCTAATACCCACCTTAGTTATCTCATACTTGGAATGTTACAAAGGGCTCTTAAGTCTTCATTGATTATCATTTTTTTTCTACTCACTAAAATCCATCTGAAATTCCATTGCCTTATTATAATTGTAAAGTATCAGTAGAATTTATTTATCTCTCTATTCCACAATCTTTAAAGAGGTTAATTCTAAAATTTAGATCTTGCTATTCCTGATCCCTTAATCTGACCTCAAAATACCAGCCTATTCTGATCTCCATCATCTTCATATATTCAGTTTTTTGTTCATACCACAGACTCTTCTGTGTATACTTACAGCTCAGATATACAAGGCATTGCACTTCATGTAATTTACATATGGCTTCAGGAGACAGACAATACATAAATCAATAATTACAGAACCAGGCAATTTCACGTGGCCAGGACCAGCAAGAAAACAAATCAGTTTGGTCAAATAACATCCTTTTACACCTCCTCATTCTCATCACAGGCCCTGTTAACAGTCTCTTCTCCTATCCATTTACCTCAATCCTACTAACCCTTCAAGACCTAGCTTAAGTTTTCTTTCTTCCACAAAATGCATCCTAAAACCTTGCCCTTCTCCACCCCAGTCCTTACTAACTTCTGTCTCCTCTAAGGTTTCTAACTTTTCAAGTCATGCTCAAGTCTCTGAACAACTCTTTTCACTGAACATATAGGACTTGCAAGTAAGAAGTTATATGAAGAGAACAGGTATGGATTTAAAAAACACAGGTGAAATTGACTGCCTTCCCTGGTTATATTTCTATATCTTACCTTGTCTAACATTTAGAAGACAATAAATGCTTTTCAAGGGAGGGTAGAGAACATGCCTCATATTCTCTTGATTTTTCTTACAGTATTAAGCACCAAGAACTGGATCTCTAATTCTTCCACCCAATTACCCTGTCCAAGAATATAAAAAAGAAAAAAAGACCACAGGCAATAGTGTGGCGTAATGAATGTGAGGTCAGAAGAAATGAGTACAACTCTTTCTAACATTGCCATCTACTCCCTTCTGAAATTTCCTACAAGCCAGGCGTCTGAATTTTGTTTTAAAAAAATTAGAAGAAATGGGAAGATGGGGGTGATTATGGCCATATCCTATGGAATTTTGGAATTCAAGAACCATTTCAGACCACTTCCTGGTGGAAAGAAAGGTTGAGAAAGGAATGCTGTTGGTTGGACATCTGTTACAATGAGATTTTTTTATTAAGTTATAATTGAGATGTTATATTAGTTTTAGGTATACAACATGATTTAACATTTGTTTTTCAATGAAATTTCTAATGAAAGAATTCTACGAGTTAATAAAAATAAAAAACCCATGGAATAGACATTAATCAAATATTTTTCAGCTGCTAGTTCCTATAATTAAGGTATTCTACGACACATTTTGGCGTATCTTGGAGAAGTACCCCAACATCTATCCCCAGTTTTGTCAAATAGTCTATGGAACAATTCATGTAACTCATTAGATATTTCTTGCTTTCGCTCCTTTCTTTCTTTTTACATTAAAAATAAATTTCTCCTGCTCCGAGTTTTATTTCTAACCAATTATTTAACAGCAGTATGCATTGTCCTACTACCACCTGGTGTGGCCCAAATTTATACTCTCCTACATTTTAACACTAACTCCTGAAAATAGCTTTATTTCTACTCAGGGGTTCAAGTCATTAACATCCATGCAATGAGTTCATTTTTAGATCTTTTCTTTCCATCCTTTGAGGCAGAAACTTAAAGCTATGTGGGATCTTAGTTCTCAGGATACAATTCTACTCTATGAATTTCAGTACATCTTTTATCCAGCCATACTGGGTTTTTCCAGTACACAACAGCAATTGGGCAGTATATGGGTGTAAGATACATCTGTGGAGCACGTGTAATCTACTAAATGTAACAAAGGGTGCTGGTTTCCCCAACCTCAATGAATAGATACCAAAACTTTTCATGCAAAACCCTTTCCTCTTTTTCATCCACTGTGCATGCTGAAAATTTATTTACATACTAGCATTTGAGTTCTGCAGAAAGATTTAGTCCAACCTTCTAAAGCAGGAATGTGTGTCCAATCTTGGCTTCCCTGGGCCGCACTGGAAGAAGAACTGTCTTGGGCCACACATAAAACACACTAACAAAAGCTGATGAGCTAAAATAAAATCTCAAACTAAAATCTCATAATGTTTTAAGAAAGTTTACAAATTTGTGTTGGGCTGTGTTCAAAGCCATCCTGGGCCTCATGTGGCCCTTGGGTCATGGGTTGGACAAGCTTGTTCAACAGACAAGCCAGAAAAAGAAGAGTAAATACTAAAAGATCAGGAAGTAAGACCACAGTAAGCAGACACCGAATCTAACAGATTTAATTAACTCCCTGTCTATCTTTTTTCTAATCATATTTTTTTGTTGTTTTGTTTATCTTGGTTTTGGGATTTTAACCCTCGGGTCCTCAGCTAAAGGTCTAGGCTTATGTTCTGTTAGCCTTGAAGAACAATAGAGATTAGGGCAGTTTATATAGTTTGAAAAATATAGATGAACTTAGAAAATTTTAGCAAGGTATGATTTTGATGGGCAGGGAATACGATTCTTACACATTTTTAATAGGATATTTGATTTTCACTGACAATAACCACAGAAATTAACAATGTGTCACTAAGACTAGTATTTTGGTTTAGGTAAGGATGAAGTCTTGAAATAGAGACTTTAAATCAATGCTCCTGTGAGTGCAGACATAGAGCCAGGTGACCTAAGGCTAGGAACCGTCAGTGTTAGATTGAGGTGGCTTACAGAGAAAGCACACTTCCTAGGGACCCTGCCTTTGGGCTTTGTTTTGCTTCCAGAAAAACACAGTGACTTCAATTTCTAATATTTCAATTAAATGTATTTTATCATCAAAATTTTTGTCAATCTTTCACTTTTTAATACAAAAATACAGTTTTCTACCCCATTCTTTATACTTTTAGCACCCAGATTATGCCTACTAAGACTCAAACAAATGTTTTCAGGCTACACTTAAATTCACTTTGAATTCATCATACTGCCCCCAACACCCAAACAACTTGTTGATCTTACTCTCTATTTCTATTCATTAAATCAATCTATATTCCAGCATTAACAAAGCTGTGTAATTTTCCTTACCAATACCCATTCTCTATGTGTCCAGTCTCATCAGTTCAGCTTCCAACAAGCCTCTTATGCAAAACTTCGTAACAAAACAAAATTATTTGAAGGACCTTAGATACCGTCCAAATACTTTTTTCTCTTTTACCATCTTACTTTGGGTCTACAGTCCTCTGGCCTTGAACAAAGGATGGGCTTTCAAGCTATTTCAAATCGTCTCTATAACTCTGTCATTTAAACAACAACCATTTCAAAGAAATGTTACTGGATTTCAATTCTTATATTATAGTTCTGCTACAACAATTTTAACAGCTACCTCACTGCATAGTAATTCAAAGCCTCATCGTTTAGCATGAGATTCAGGACTCTCAAGGATCAGACCCCAGATTTCCCACAAATCCTGTTTCCACAGCTGTTCCTTTCCACCTTATATTCCAAAGAGTTACATAAGTAGGCAGTTGTATTCCTCAGCCCTCCAAAAATCAAACTTTTAAAATCACATAAACAAAAACCCCTGGCTAATATTTTAGTATACTTACTCTGTAACAAGAGTTTCTATTTTATGAAGGGTTTTATTCTCGGGAGAATGTTATCACCTGAACAGTTTTGGGACAAACATATACATAATAAAGATAACTGATGGTCTGAGAATAACTAAGCATTCCTTTAGGGTGAAGATTCAAATCTGAGGTCCATTAATAGCTAAAAAGGAAAAACGAAATAAAAGACAATAAGCCAGTGAAGTGGGAAACATTCATAGATTGGCTTAAAAGGCAGGCGTGAATGTTTTATTTTCTACTGACAATAACCACAAAACAACTGTTATTTATTTCATGTGTACTATTTCCAGGTACAGCACTCCAAAGCCTGTGAAGTGGAGTTATTGTTTCTTTGTTTTACAAATGAAGAATTGAAAGTTTAAAGAAGGCAGATCACTTAGTCAATGCCACAGAACAACAGCTAGCTAAGTTGCAGAGCTAGGATTTGAACCCAAAC
>PVKE010032154.1:0-18634 GCA_004027555.1 Craseonycteris thonglongyai
AGGGAGGGAAGGTGGGAGAGGGCACCAGCATTATGGACACACTCAATGGTTTGGTGGTTACCAGGATAGGGGGGAGGAGCGGGGGGACAGTTGTGGGGGGAGGTGGGAGTGGGCACTAGATATAAGGTGATGGAAGGGGAACTGATACTGAGTGATGGGCACATAATACGATACATGAATGATGTGATGTGGACTTGTACATCTGTAAACTGTCTAATTGTTACCAACCAATGTAACCTCATCAAATTTAACAATAAATTAAAAAAAAATTAAAAAAAAATTAATGAATTAAAAAACAGAAAAAAACAACAGAGAAAAATGAAAAAAAAAAAAAAAGGAATCTTACAGCTCTCCTTCCAGTACAGGAATCACTTCCAGGTGCTGTGGGCTCAGGCAGTGGGATGCATTTTTTCAGTTTTTCCATATGTCTTAGAAATATTATTTGGTCAATGACTTAATGGAGCCAAACATTGCTGGCGATTAAAAAAAAAAGGACCCCGTTTTGCCCTTTCTGAAATCTCTTCATTTCTCAACAAGTGGTCATGTGGTGGAAGGAAGCAGCATTTTGGTTAAATGCCTTACAAGTCAAAGGTAGCACTTTCCTCTTCTCTTCCTATTTTGCTCTCACTAAAACCAAAATCCTCAGCAGCATCAATGGTTCGTGGGGAACCTCCTTCTCTGTTGAGAAGCAACAGAACTGCCACTGTTTCAAATAAAGACCGCTTTAGTAGCCAATACTGGCTCAGACAAAGAGTGATTAAAGAGATCTGATACTTCAAAATTTAAGTTATTAATTTCAATGCCAACGGAAGCAAATCCAGAAATGCAGTTTCTCTTGCTAAAACGTCCCACTAAATTTTCTAAGATCCCTGAGACCTCATTTAAAATGTTTTTCTTTTTTTCTCAGTCTTTTTTTCATACATAATAGTATGACAAGCTGTTAATTCAATCATTTTTAAATCTCTGTCACCCTTTTTCCCATGACCAAACTACCCTAAAGACACATTCTGTAATCAAGCTGTTCAATAGATGCACATCAGAGCACTAGTCTCCAACATTGGCATGGCTCATAAATGGCTTAAATGTTTCTTCTCCTTTGCTCACAGCTACTTTTGCACTTCAAACAGCCATTGTGCAGAGACATATATCTGTATCAAAGTATATATCATTGAGAGGATGTTAATATGGAAAGTGTAAAAAGAAAGGGCCAGGGGAAGCCAGGATGGCTCAGTGGGTTAAGCGCTCACTTTGCAGCGCCGGGGACCGAGGATCGAATCCCGGCCCCGGCCCCGGCCCGTGCAGACCCATATGCTGAACTGGGAGCTCCCCCAGTTCAGTTCTCTTTCTGTCTCTGTCTCTGTCTCTCTCTCTCTCACTCTGTCAAAAATAAATAAATTAATTAAAATATATTAAAAAAAAAAAGGGGAAGCCGGGATGGCTCAGTGGGTTAAGCACTCACTTTGCAGCGCCGGGGACCAGGGATCGAATCCCGGCCCCGGCCCGTGCGGAACCATGTGCTGAACTGGGAGCTCCCCCAGTTCAGTTCTCTCTCTGTCTCTGTATCTCTCTCTTTCTCTCTCTGTCAAAAATAAAAAATAAATAAAAATATTAAAAAAAAAAAAAAAAAAGAAAGGGCCTATCTTTGGGTCTAAATAATACAGGCAAGAAAATCACTTGTGTGGCAGCCACCCTTCAAATTTCTATAATATTAAAAAAGTAATCTCATATCTCCCACATATCCATCCATCCCCAGCTAGTCATCCGTGACAGTTTTCAGCTGCAATGGTTGTTAGTTGTTCCTCTTCCCAATAATACCAAATTGCATCCTATACCAGGCAAGGAAGCCACCTTAGGTAGTGAAATAACAGCTACTGTGACAGCATCCATGCCTTAGAATATTAGGGCCTATTCAAACAGTGGAACTGAGCTACATGATTGCTCATTTTCAATCAATAGAGCCTGTTTATCTCTATTGTAATGTTTTAAATGCCCTAACCTATGTCATCAATTCAAAGTTCAATGGAAAATACATCTTTGGTCACTGAAAATCATCTTCTAAAACACCTCCCCTTGGGAGGAGGGGGGAGGGAGAGAGGGAGGGGAGGTGGGAGAGGGCACCAGCATTATGGACACACTCAATGGTTTGGTGTTTACCTGGAGAGGAGGGAGGAGGGGGGAGGGTGGTGGTGGGGGAACTGATTCTGGGAGCTGGGCACATAATGTGATGCATGGGTGATGTGATGTAGAGTTGTACATCGGGAAACTATCTAATTGTTACCAACCAATGTCACCCCATTAAATTTAACAATAAAATATAATAATAATAAAAATAAATAAATAATAAATAAATTAGGAAATGGTCCAAATCTAACAGATTTATAGGAGACTCCAATAGCTGGTTGTCTATTTGATTATATTGGTACCCCTAATTGTTAATAAACTTCCAAAATAAAAAAAATGAAAGTTAAAACACCTCCCCTTGATTTGAATATTTGCAAATGATTCAGATAGTCTGAAACACTAGAGCATAAAGGTGAATGGCTTTTTCAAAGCAGTGCAGAATAGCTAGGAACATGGAGCCTGAACCAAATGTTTTAATAAAGATGATGGAAAAATAGCCTATTCTTTTAATTTCATAACAACTCACAGGAAAAAGCAGGATAGCTGGCCTAATTTACATATACATAATGTAGATGGAGACTTAGAAAGGAATTTCAGATATCTGGTGTGCATAAATCATGTGGATTTAAATCATATTTTTTCCTTCTTTTTTATTAATTATTAAATTTATTGGGATGACATTGGTTGGTAAAGAAAACAGGTTCCAGGTGTACAACTCGACACCACATTGTAAAGAGATATAAACAGTATTGTTCATTAGCACACAAATGATATCACCTGGGGATTAGGTTACACCAATAAGAAAAATGCTGTATCTTAAAGGAGAACATAAGAGGAATCTATGTTTGGTTACAACAATGGATGTCACCACGGATGCCTCCAACTGTCCTTCAAGAAAGGATGGCTTTAAGAGGATTCTAATTAAGTCAAGAGGAAGGAGAGACAAAGATATAGGCAAGATTGGTTTTCCCTTCTTGTGCTTTTCTTTTCCATTCGCTCTTTCATAATGTTGAGGCGAATGAAAATACTGAATAAAGAGCAATGAGCTGTATCCTTTCAGATCTGGAAGAGTATGCAAAATGAAAAACAAAAATCTCCAGCATGAAAAACAAAAATCTCCAGCATGAAAACTCACCTTGCATTTATAAGTTAATGATGCAGAGCTTTCTGGATGTATTGCCATAAAATGTAAGTTTGACTACTGTGAAGATTTATGGTAGATAGAATATGTGATGAAATAGAGAAATTTGGAGAGATAACTATAGTTACACTTCAAAAACCTAATTTCTGCAACTCCCTGTAATTTAGAATAAGTAACAGCCAGTCAGAGCTGGAAGGGCTCTTAGAGATGCTTTAACGATCCAGTTTATAGGTGAGAAAACTGAGGCCTCAAAAGAATTAATTCAAGGTCAATGGTCAATGACAAGCAGAGCTAGGCATTAAATCCAGATGCCTATTTCTCTCTAATTCATATCCTACTTGGTGCTATAATAAGTGAATGGACTAAGTTAAAGTACTAGTACAAATGTGGGGGGTTATCATTTCTGTTGATCCATGAGGTCTAACTATTTTTCTAATCAATACTAGATATTTGCTTTTTATTCTCATTTCTTCATATGGGTGTACAGTGGAGTACAATGGCATGCCATTTTGCAAAAAACTACAGGTAATGTAGAAACAGATGAGAATCCAGTTTCTATTAAGTCAGTCATTAGGGACTACAAAATGTAAAACATCATTCTTCTCACTAAATTTAATTTTGTCCTGAAAAATAATTATTTTCATAAAAACTTATTTAAATCAACATTTAATAATTATTATTTTGAATAAATATTGATTTTTTTCTCATTTAAGTTCTAAAAATATACTCATACTGAAAATATCTTTGAAATCCTCAATAATTTTTAAGAGTATAAAGAGTCCTGAGATCAAAAGGTTTAAGAATGATCATACCAGAACTACAATAAAAAAAAAAGAAAAAAAAAAAGAAAAGGGAAGCCAGGATGGCTCAGGGGGTTAAGTGCTCACTTTGAAGCCCCAGGGACCAAGGATCGAATCCCGGCCCCAGCCCATGTGGACCCATATGCTGAACTGAGGTGCAATCGCTTCCCATGCAGGAGGCCCCCAGTTCAGTTCTCGGCCCCCAGTTTGGACCCTGGCTCGAGGGGCCATGCCTTCCATGCGGGAGGTCCCCAGCCCAGTTCCTGCCCTGCTTGGACCCTGCCTACCCGTGTGGAACAAAACCATGTCAAAAAATGATGAAGTTCAACTATGGAGACTGCGCTGGGTCCTCCCCCTTCTCTCTGTCTGTCTCCATCTCTCTCTCTCTTTGACTCTGTCAAAAAATAAAATAAACCTTTAGCACGTTAAGCGCCCAGGCTATTTGGTCTTGCTTACCGCTTGGCCCGTTATATCAGATTTCACCAAAATGCTGGCAACCGGGGATCTGTTTAGGTTGCGATAAGGCTGAATGTTTATATATAGAATATATTTACTATGTGAATATTTATTATTTACCACAATTTGTACAATGTATTATTTTAGAAGTGTTTTATATTCAGTCAGCTGTCTGTGATTCTCGTTTCAGTGCAGAAAAAGATTTTTCTTTACCCGTGAACATGAAAATGTCCCCTAACCGGAGAGAAATTATAGCGAAGGAACACAAAAAAGGAATAACCATCTTAAAATGGAAAGACAAGCAGGACATCTTACTTATTTAAAATTTATTAATAGAATGTAATTTTTTAAATTTTATATCATCAGTTAACATACAATACCGTGGCCTGCACAAAAAGTATACTGTCAGTCACCGGTGACTGACGCGGTCCAAATGGGAAGTTCAGTGTCTGTCACCAGTGATTGACATGGCACTTAACATGTTAAAAAATTTTCTTTTTTAAGATTTATTTTTATTGTTTTTGACAGACAGAGTAGGAGATACAGAGACAGTGTCAGAGAGAAGGGGGAGGGCCCAAAACAGTCTCCACAGTTGCACATAATGTTTTTTTCCACATAGTTTCAGTCCACAGGTGGGCGCAGGGCTGTACCAGGCTGGAACTGGCCTGGGGTCTCACCCTGGTGAGAACCGAAGTGAGGGCACTCCCCAGTTCAGCATGTGGGTCCGCACGGGCGGGGGACGGGATTTGATCCTCGGTCCCCAGGGATGCAAAGCGAGCATCCAACCCACTGAGCCATCCCAGCTTCCCCTAAAAAATGTTAAAAATTTAAAAAAAAGAAGAAAGAAACAATGACGAGAGTAGAATTTTATAAAAACAATTGTCTTTCACCTTCATAAAGAGCATGATTTCTCCAAGACAGACGTGAGACTTGTATCAATAATCAGTAACAACTACAATGACGGTGCAACGTGGTTTCGAGTTTAGATAGGAGCTGGATTCAAATTTTGGCTCTGCCATTTCCCAATTCTGAGAACTGGGCAGTTAAGCTTCAGTTTCTTTAACTGTATGGATAGAGACAAATATAACACCTACCTTCATGAACGAGCTAGTATAAGAAAAGTACTGGTACAGTGCTTGGCACATAATATGTGCTTGGTTTGTCATTATTATTGTTCAAAATCCTGTGCTCTTCCAACAATATCAAAGTGTTTCCCTTACACCATTCTTAAACTTTCACATTCTATATTGAAATTTAAAAAGAATAAATGTTTATTAACCCAAATTTGTCTCTACATCCTTTCACCTCTAACTTTGAATAAGTCATTGAACTTCTCTGGGTCTAATTTGTATATTGTAAAGGCAACATAAATTATAATCCAGGCAGTATAGCTCAGCATTTCAGAGAGTGGCTCTGGGCTAGTTTCCACTGGTTTGAATGCCAGTTCTCGTTGATTATATAGTTTGCCCCCAATTATACAACCAGTAATCTCCATGTGCCTTGATTTCCTTAGTTGTAAAAGGGAGCTAGTAACCATGTCTGCCTCATAGGACTGTTGTGAGGATTAAAAGAGTCAATATATATAAAGTATTTAGGACAGTGGCAGACATGTAAGAAACACTAAAAATTGTTTCCCAGATTATTGTCATGAGCTACAAAACAAGATTGTACAGATCAGTTTTCTCCAATCTTGGTGAGAAAAATTTCTGCTGTGTTGTTACTCTTTCCACCACCAGGCTCCTCTCCCCACATCCCTTTTTTCCTCCAAAGTTTTTGAACCACAGCAAAAGCTGTGGAGATCTGGCAAGACTGGTCAGTGGACCACACCAGCCAGTTCACTGCCAACATCATCACTTTCAATTCTAAATTCCCACGATGCCTTTATTTCATATTAGTCCTCAAGGGCTCTCAATACAACCAACGATTAATACTGCAGCTTTTCTTTATGGCTTCTGAGGCAAGAGTTATCCTTTTCTGAAATGCGTTGCATTGCCATATCAAAGAAATAAAAAAGCAACAAAATTAGACACTAATAAAATAAAGTATCAGTGTTCTCATAAATGAAACTGACAGTACCAAGAAGGAACAACCAAAATTAACTACTAAGACAACTAACTTTTCTACCAAATGAATAAAGAATAAGGAATTGGCACCAGCAATGCCTCTTACCTTCACTCAGGAATATCACATGCCACTGGTAGGGACAAATTTGATTTTTGTAAAGATACAAGTAACATGAATCCTCTGCTCATGTATATGAATTTCAAGATGCCAGGATGCCTTAACAGGTTGAGCACTTGCCTTGCAATCAGGATGTCTGGGACTCGAATCCCAGTCCCAGCCCATGCAAATCATATGCTGAACTGTGGTGCGACCGGTAACTGCTGAGAGGGCGGCAAAAAACCTCCCATACGGGAAGCAATTAGTTTGGTTGCTGCCCAGTGCAGCCCCACATCCACCTGTGGAATGAAGCTGTGTCAAAAAACTAATGATGTGCAACTATGATGACTGCTCTGAGCCCTCTCCCTTCTTTCTGTCTCTTTCTGTCTCTCACCTTCTGTTAAATAAAATAAATCTTAAAATAGAAAAAAGAAATTTCACATGGTCTTTCTTTCATTTCTTCTTTCCTGATGTCTACTTTCACACGAAACCAACTTACTGTGAAACAAACAAAAAATACTGCATTTTATATTTTTTATGATTTAATTCCCTGTTTTCTTGGTTAAGGAGAAGAACCAAATTTTCTGTAAGGATCTTGAAATATATCATACTTTACTTTGTTAAAAAGTGGGGAAGAGGGCACCAGCATTATGGACATACTCAATGGTTTGGTGGTTGCCTGGAGAGGGTGGAGGAAGGGGAAGGGAGAGTTGTGGGGGGAGTTGGGAGTGGGCACCGGATATGTGGTGATGGAAGGGGAGCTGATTCTGGGTGGTGGGCACATAATACGATGCATGAGTGATGTGATGTGGACTTGTACATCTGGAAACTATCTAATTGTTACCACCAATGTCACCCCATTAAATTTAACAATAAAAGACAAATAAACAAACAAACAAATAATAAAATAAATCTTAAAAAAAAAAAGTGGGGCAATGTGGGGAAAGTATTGCTCAGTGGAAAAATACATTCTTTCTGGTACAATCAGGATACTCAGGGGATTAAAAAAATCCTTTCACAGTGGTTGATGGGGTGCTGCAAATTTATGTAGAGGGCTAAGACCTGAGGGAAGTGAGAAAGCAAGCATGAAACATCAGAGAGAGTGTGCAGATAGTAATAGTAAAAGCAAATGTCCTGAGGCAGAATTGTGCTTGTTTTGTGGGAGGAACATCAAGGAAGCCAGTGTGGCTGAAGCAGCAACAGGAAGGAGGCTAGAGGCAGGGAAGGAAGTCAGAGAAGCAGGGGGAAACCGATGGCAGTAGGGACTTGATTTTTCTCAGGAGAGGTGGGAAGACACTAGAGGGCTTTGAACTGAGAAGTGACGTCTTGGGTGACTGATGTCCTCCAGAGTACACTTCAGGAAATACGAGGTCTGACAAGTAAGCTCACAAACTCACCCTAGAAAAAGTGCTACCTATTTCCTTGCTGAATACCATGATCACCTTCAAAGTACTCCCCTTGGGAAGCTATGCACCCACCAATGCCAGCACCTAGTCCACCCTTCAAATCCTTTTTCTGAATGGCCATCAGAGCCAATGTTGTATTACCTTTGACATCCTGAATGTCATCAAAGTGTCTTCCTTTTAAATTTCCTTTATATTTGGGTAAAGAAAAACATCATTGGGGGCCAGATCAGGTGTAAAGGGAGGATGTTCCAATACAGTGATTTGTTTACCTGCTAAAAACTCCCTCACAGACAGTGCCATGTGAGCTGGTGCATTGTTGTGATGCAAGAGCCACCATGAGCTATAGGCAAAAAGTTCAGGTTGTTTTCATCTAACTTTTTCATGTAACCTTTTCAGCACTTCCTCTGATACCATAAAAGGTTAGCAACATTGTTTTGACTCTTGATTTGAACTGATGGTACTTTTTTGGTCATGGAGAATTGGCTAACTCTCATTGTGCACTTGGGTGCTTTGTTTCAGTGTTGTACTGGTACACCCATGTTTCATCACCAGTGATAACATGGCCCAAAACATCATCTTGCCTCTCCAGGCCTTGGCAAACTGAAGCTCCAACATTCTCATGACGGCACACAAAACATGCAACAACAATAATGAATACCACTGAGCAAGACACTGTCACATGTTAACATGAACACAGCTGTGTGACGCTGATATATAGCAAGGTTATGAAACCTTACTGAGTTGTTTGTAGAATTCTACCAACGAAAGCATGTGGTGGCAATTTCACGAACTTGTTAGACCTTGTACAGTGCTAGGTTGGGGGATAAGGAGAAGCATAAAATGGAGTGTGGAGATACTACTATGAGATGGTGGGGCCAGTTCCTGATGTTGAGATTGTACACTAAGTGAGGGGGAGCTATATATATGGTGATGGAAAGAGTTGTACACCTGGAACCTATATAATTTTTACTAACCAATGTAACCTTAATAAATGGAATTAAAAAAAAAAAGTGATGCACTATACTAGCTCAGGCTTGGCAAAACTTTTCAAAAAGAAAATTCTAAATCAGTACTTTCCATGTTTCATGAGATTTGGTGCAGGTAGATAAGGACATGGAGAATGCGCGTGAGATTTACTCTGCAGGGAAAATATTCAGTCTCCTTTTTTACAGTCTACCCATCAGTGTCTTTCTAGATCTCATCTAGCAATTCAATGAAGCCTCTATAGACAATGTGAGAGGCACTAGAGGGTGTCTACACACCATCACTTGTGATCCTCCAAGCTGATAAGGTGACCAGATTTTAACATTGGTAAAGCGGGACACCATTGACCGGGGGGGAGGGGGTTCTTGATTAAAAATTTGGTCTATCTCCCGCCGTTCCCTAGCTTTTCATGCATTCTTTCCAAAAATCAGGACTTTTTTAAAACACCGCGGGATGCGGGACAAATTGTTAAAAATCGGGACTGTCCCTCCAAAAGCGGGATGTCTGGTCACCTTATCCAAGCAGCCCTGTGAGGTAGGCAGGGCAGGCACTATGTCCCTCCTTTGGCAAATAAAGACATACAGGAGGAGAAGTTCCTGCTCAGATCACATGACTGGCTGGTGACAACTGATAGAGGGAATAAGTCAAGGTTCTTGGTGCTGAATTCAGGTTCTTCCCACAACCTGATTGCCTCTCAGGCTCCCAAGTTATCAAGGCAGTCATCCCCAAATGCAGAAAATTCCCACACAAAGGGATACAGTCTAATCAAGAAAGACATCACTTTGGGAATAACACTGAAGAACCCCACTTTGCCTCAACATTAGGAGTTTTGTTCTCTTACTACATGTGGTGATTTAGTATCTTACACTATGAGTAGATATTCATTTGTGTAATGTTCTACTCAAACAGTGGGAAAACATGACTTATGAAAAGATTTTCCCTTTGTAAAAGTGACAGGGCACCAGTTTTCCTTTTTTTTTTTTTATTTTTTAAACCAAGCATGCTTGATCTTATATAACTTATTCTTGTGTAAGCCATGACCTGGGTCCATCTATAAACCAGAAGGGAAGGGGAAGAAACTAAAAATTACTTACTAAATAAACATCGAACACAGAGGCATTATCATCCTGCATTTCCAGAGCGTTTGACTCAGAAGTCAAGTAGACGGTCCCATCTTCCAGGGTACATGTTGAACTGCAAGGTAACCCTTTACTGAAAAAATAAAGAAGAATAATGATGAGCATGTGACCTTCAAAACAAAATTCAAGGATATGTCCAAAGTTGTGGCAAAAGAAGACAAGTTGGGAAAGCTTTCTGGGATGAAAAAGTATTGGGAGTTTGAAAGAAATATAGTCATATCTGGAGCTATACTCACTTGAGTTTAAATAATTTGGTTTTACTAGCAGTGAATTTCCTACTTTGGTGCATAAAATATTTCTTCACATTTTTGAGAAGTGGTTTGGGGGTACAATGCCTTGTGAAAGAGAACTGCTGTGAATCTAGAGGCTTTGACTTTGAACAGTTGGCTCTTGTTATTTAACCCTTTTAGGACATCAGGCCGATATATCAGCTTTTACATCTCGGGCAAAAAGTGCGACGGGCTGATACATCATCTCATACGTAGACCATAGTAAAAGCTCTATAACTTATTATATTTTTTCTTGTATGATGTATGACTGAAATAATTACATTTCTTTTTCAGACGACACAAAAGAATAGTATTATTGTTAACTAATTCAATATATATAAAACTAAAAAAAAATGCATATGGATATCTCAAACAATAACCTCATAACGTTTTTTTTCCTAAGGTGATACATTTTATTGAATTATCCTTCTTTGCATTTCTCACTAGTACCGCTGGCAGAAGGTAGCACTAAGAGGGTTAAATTCTCCTTTCACAGTATTCTTGCTTTACTAGTTTATAAACATTAACGGTGTTCATCCTAAACATTGATGATTTCTATTGTTTTTTTATTTTTTGTAAGAAGTATTAATTACAATCACGGATTTCCTGGGCTCCACCTCCAGAGTTTCTGATTCAGTTGGTCTGACATGGAGCCCATGGTTTTGCATTTCTAGCAAGTTCCCAGGTGATGCTTATGCTGCTGGTCCTCTACACTCTGAGCAACAATTATATAGATACAGAGTATTGTATTACTGGTATGTGCTATGTGAGGATAGCCTAAATGTACCCTTAGTAACAACAACAAAAGCCAAAGGAATGCAGGGAGACCCTAGTTGAAGAGCCATTTATGAAAGAAAACCATGACATAGCCAGTATTAATTGTTTAAGTAATCGGTCCATTTTCACAGTATTTAAATTGGGAATTAAACACTCATTACTTTAAATTACTTCAAGAATATATAATCTTTCTGCCATTGAAATAAAGATTAGTTATGCTTTAACCTTTAGAAATTTGTCCTGGATGCTTCTGTGGGAACAAAATGCGCACAAACAATGATGGAAGAAGATGCTAATGACGTTAGACAAGCTGGGAGAAAAGCTGGTCATTGGCCTCATGGAACAAACTGGGCAGTGGGCTGTGGAATTTCTTGGGCAGTTAGGCTGAGAGCAGAAGTGCAGAAGACTTCACTCTCTCACCTTCCCTGTTACTAGACCCTTCTGGGCTTAGCTTAGCGTTTACCCCTTCTGAAAAACTCCCATTTAAATTCTTCCTCTGAATTTCTTGTATTAGCTTCCCAGTTGAACAGGAGACTATTGAGGATATTGCACACCTCTGTCCTTCCTAATTTGGGAACTACACATAATTATATATTTTTTATATATTTATCTATTAAAGTTTTGTGAAATAGATACTCTGATCGTTTCAATACAAAACAAAAACCACTTGTCAAAAATTGTGTGAATATTAATAAATGAGGTTCATTTGTATTTTTTTCCTGCTGATATAAGACAATGAGAAAATTGTAAAAATAAAGAATAATGTTAGGAGGAAGTAGGACACTCCCATTGTTTTTCCATTTGGTGATTTTTGAGACTGGAAATCAAGAGATTAAAGCCACTTTGCTGTTAGCTTGATACATTTTCTCTTAATTTCTGGAGATAGGGAAAAAAAAGTCCTTTTGCTTTTCAAAAACCTAAGTTGAGTTATAAAATATGGTAAATAAAGTCTGCTGTAATAGATTTTTAAAGAGCCAGGTGAATGTGGCCTTTTCATATCAAGCTGTTGACTTTATATTACAAACCTTCATAGATTTCGTGGGCGAAGTAAACCATCAGGTTTCAAGGGATGCTGTTTTGAGAGGCACTACGTAGCAATAAACACTGCTCAGGCTATTTTTTGGGTCAAAACAAGGACACAGAATGGGCTTTATTTGACTTTTGACCTTCAACTGTTAAGATGTCATTCACCACTCCTGTGGGTAGAAAAAAGATCCTGCCTGGTGAAGCTTATGAAAAAGATAAATTCTTTATTACTTAAACATCTAAACAAATAAGGTGTCTCAAATAAAGAGACAACCAACCCAATGGGAGAAAATATTCACAAAGTCTCCAATAAGAGATTGTTATCCAACACACACACACACACACACACACACACACACACACACTCACTTGCACAACTCAAAAAATTAACCCAATTAAAAAATGGGCAGAGGACCTGAACAGATACTTCTCTCAAGAAGAATAGAAATGGAGAACAGATACATGAAAAAATGCTCAACTTCATTAGCTATTAGGGAAATGCAAATCAAAACCACAGTGAAATACCACCTCATACCTGTTAGAATGGCTATCATCATCAAGACAAATAATAAGTGTGAGCGAGATTGTGGAGAAAAAGGAACCCTCCGATATTGCTGGTAGAAATGTAAGTTGGTTCAACCACTATGGAATAGAGTGTGGAGGTTCCTTAAACATTTAAGAATATGGGAAAGCTGGGATGACTCAGCGGGTAAAGCGCTTGCTTTGAAGCCCTGAGGGCCGAGGATCGAATCCTGGCCCCGGCCCAGGCAGACCCACATGCTGGACTGGGGTAGGCCCCCAGTTCAGTTCTTGCCGGGACCTATGTGGGAGGTTCCCGGCCCAGTTCCTGCCCTGCGCAGCCCTGTGCCCACCTGTGGAGTGAAACTATATAGAAAACTAATGTCAACTATGGAGACTGCTCTGGGCCCTCCCCCTTCTCTCTGTCTCTCTCGGTCTCTGTTTCTCTCTGTCAAAAATCAATAAAATAAATCTTAAAAAAAAAAATTTAAGAATATAGTTACCATATGACCCAGCAATACCTCTTCTGGGTATTTACTAAAAAAAAAAAAAAATTTGAGATGGGGAGGAGGCTCATCAAATATATGGTGATGGAAAGAGCTGACTCTGGGTGGTGAGCACATAATGCAATGTATAGACAATGTAATGTGGCATTGTACACCTGGAAACAATGTAATTGTTATCAACCAATGTTGCCCCAATAAATTTAACAATTAAAAAATTTTTGAGAGGCCGGGATGGCTCAGTGGGCTGAGTGTTCACTTTGCAGCCTCAGGGACTGAGGATTGAATCCTGGCCCCAGCCCGAGTGGACTCATATGCTGAACTGGGAGTGCCCCCAGTTCAGTTTTTGCCGGGGTGAGACCCCGGCCCAGTTCGTGCCCTGTGCAGCCCTGCGCCCACCTGTGGAATGAAACTATGTAGAAAAATCAATGATGTGCAATTATAGAGACTGTTCTGAGCCCCCACCCCCTTCTCTCTGTCTCTGTCTCTCTCTCCCTCTGTCAAAAACAATAAAAAAAATTTTTTTTTAAACTTTAGTCTGAAAAGATATATGTATGCATGTACCTCAGTGTTCATCACAGCATTATTCACAGTGGCCTAGTCATAGAAATAACCAAAGTATCCTTCAAATGACGGCTGAATAAAGAAGTTGTGGTGTATTTACACAATGGAATATTACTCAGTCATAAGAAAAGATGAAATACGGCCATTTTCAACAACATGGATGGACTTTGAGATCATCAGGCTAAGTGAAATAAGCCAGGCAGAAAAAATTAAGAACCATATGGCTTCACTCATATGTGGAATATAAAAGTAAAAACAATAAAGAAATAAAAACTCATAGACACAGTTTAGTGGTTAACAGTTTAGTGGTTACCTGAGGGTAAGGGGTGGGGTGGAGGAGGAGAAAGAGGACATCAAATAATATGTGGTGACAGACGGGTAACTGATGCTGGGCGGTGAGCACACAAATCATAGATGATGTAGTGTAGAAGTGTACACCTGCAACCTATGTAATTTTACTAACCAATGTCAACCCAATAAATTTAATTTTTAAAAGTATCCAGAAAACATGTAATTGTAGCATGACTCTTGATTTTTACTTCTGTTTTTTTTTTTTGGGGGGGGGTGTATATTTTATATGTAATTAATTGTAATTTAAATAATTTAATTTCTATTCATATAATTAAAAACTCTAATGGTTCCTGGATTATTTTATAAACATATAGTTTATTCGATGTGATTCAAGACTGTTTTCCCCTTCTTGTCGGAGTTTTTAGTTACAACTATCATTGGTTTTCCTCCTAAGATGAAGAGTACAAGAATATTCTAGAAGCACATTTCTTTACAAAATTATTTTTTGTTAAAGATTTATTTTTATTGTTTTTTGACAGAGAGAGAATGGGGAGGGCCCAGAGCAGTCTCTATACTGTTTCACTCCACAGGTGGGCGAAGGGCTGCGCAAGGCAGGAACTGGGCAGGGAGCCTCCCACATCGGTCCTGGCAAGATCTGAACTGGGGTACACCCCAGCTCAGCACATGGGTCCACATGGGCCAGGGCTGGGATTCGATCCTTGGGCTCCGGGGCTGCAAAGTGAGTGCTTAACCTGCTGAGCCATCCCAGCTTCCCCCAAATATGTAGAGTAAAATATAGCCAAAAAGTAATCCTCCTCTTCCTACTGTCCTCCTGTGATTCAGAGTTTACCTCCCTAAAAGTAAACCCATTTTGCAAGTATTTTTCAATCTAATATTTATCTTTTATTTTTGGAAACTATGACTAAGCTACTAGTATGTTTAAGACAATATTAATAGAAGCCCCCCACCCTGAGAACTGTTTCAGGTACATTTATGAATTACTTTATCTAAAGTACAGTATGATTACAGAAAAAAGAAATACCCAAATTCTTCAGTATTACATAGTCAAAATTTGATAAAAACAGTCATACTAAAAAAACCCAAAACATTGTTATTTACACTGTTTTTTTTAACATGTATTAGAATAGTTTCCTATCTTAGTAAGTAGAACATTCTGAGTATTTAGGGGACAAAAATGAGACTCATAGGGAATTGTATCAGATTTTATAACGAACTCATAACTCAACACTTTAAAAATTTGCAAAGGACCTGAATAGACATATCTCTAGAGAAGATAAACCAATGGCCAAAAGCAAATTTAAAAATGTTCAACATCACTAGTCATCAGGGAAATGCAAATCAAAACCATACTGAGATAGCATTTCATACACACTAGGACACAGCTATGGTAAACAAAGACAGTAAAAAGTATTGAAGAGGATGTGGAGAAGTTGGAACCCTCCTATATTGATGATGATAACATAAAATGGTTCAGGTACTTTGGAAAGCAGGTTTTGTGGGCCCTCAAAACCATATGAGCCAGCAATTCTACTCCAATGTATATATCCAAGAAAAATGATATATATTTCCACATTAAAACTTGTACATGAATTTTCACTACAGCATTATTCATAATAGTCAAAAAGCAGAAATCAGCAAATAGACTAGTGGTTGCCCAGGCCGGGGATAACAGGAAAAAGGAGAGTGACTTATGTTTGGGAGTTTCTTTTGGGGGGTGTTGACAATGTTCTAAAATTAGATTCCAGTGATAGTCTAGTTTATGCAGCTCTGAGAATATGCTAAAACCCACAAAACTGCATACTTTAAATGGATGAATTTTATGGTATGTGAAATATATCTTGATAAAGTTAAAAAAGATTTCATGATACACTTAAGGGTCATGATTTTAAACTTGATCTCTCAGCCCATGGTATTAGAAGTATCAGAAATTTGATGGAATAGATATTTTAGGTCACATACATTTAGAACTTCTGTTTTGAATAAAGCCCAGATTTATTTGCCAGTCATTCAGAAAACATTTTCTTTTTCCTACTGGATAAAAAAATTCTAGTCAACCTGACATGAGAGAGTTGGGCTCAGAGATTTGAAGCCCTGAAGTAAAGACTGCAGGCATGCAGCCCACGGAAACCTGGGGGTCCTCCTTCAATGTCCCAGGGCCACTGCCACTGCAGCACAGAAAACAAGTAAGAGGCCTTCCACCCTGGAGCACCTCCACCCTAGAGGTTGCAAACTGCTGGCCCTAGACCCACTGTGGCTGGAAAAAGTGTATTTTGGGTCCAAAAAGACTTTCTGAGTTTGAATTATTGTTAAATTTTAAAACA
Organism: Craseonycteris thonglongyai; assembly: GCA_004027555.1. NCBI lineage: Eukaryota > Metazoa > Chordata > Mammalia > Chiroptera > Craseonycteridae > Craseonycteris > Craseonycteris thonglongyai. Next base: position 16,499 of record PVKE010032154.1, read on the forward strand.
GGAAATTCCCACAAAAACTCAGTTTTTCACCACTTCTTACGAAAAACCAGAACAGTTGGCAACTTTGAGCTCACACGTTTGAGTAGCAATGGGGTTGTGGCTGCCCACTTTAAACTGGGCATATCCTCTTCGTTTCTCTGGAGTCCCTACTACTCTCTTCTGCATCAAACCAGGCCTATTCTACTCATTTGCATCATCTCTGTCTGGCCCCTCGTGTACCTGTCAGCCCAAGTTCTACTTCACAGATGACAAAACCCAGGGAGGTGCAGTGGCTTGCCCAAGATCACACTGTCATTGAATAGAGTCAGGATCCGAACTTGGTTTTCCCATTAAGCACCTTTTCTATGGTCATCTCTGCTGAAATGTGCCCAAAAACAAGGGAGCTAAGGCAAATGTGCTAGGAACTTGAAAATAATCATATAAACGAACAAAACCAAGTATAGTACATGATGCTTAATGTGAGCTGTGGTGATCTTTGTTCTCTTGAGAAAAATAGTGATGGATTGAAAAGTGTGAGAAAAAATAAGTAGGCAGCAAATGTTTTACAAAGCAACATTTTTTGGTAGTTATAATATCTTTATTATATTAAATTTCAAAATGGATGTTCTATAAACAAATACCGGAGTTTTTGATCAAATATCGAAGTCAATGATCGGAGTTTTAGACATTGCATGCTATTTGCTTTGCACTTAAAAGAAACACACATGAACATACACATATACATATAGTACATATTTTTCTTTTTTTTAAATTAAATTTATTGGGATAACACTGGTTACTAAGATTATATATGTTTCAGACATACAGTTGTATAAATCATCATCTGTATATTGCATTGTGTGTTCACCACCCAAAACCTAGTCTCCTTCTGCCAAGATAAATTTGACCCCCTTTAGCTCTTTCATCTATCTTCCCCTCACCTTTCTCACCTTCTACACCTTCTGGTAACCACCATTCTATATCTGTAAGTATGTGTGTATGTTTTCTTCATTTGTTGCTTTCTGTTTTATATCCCACATATAAGTAAAATCATATGGTTCTCCTTTTTTGTCTGACATTTTTTCACTTAGCATGACACTCCAAGATCCAGCTGTGTTCTCACAAATGTCAGTATTTCATCACTTCTTATGGCTGAATAGTACTCCATTGTATATTTGTAAAACATCTTCCTTATCCAGTCATTCATCGAAGGACACTTAGACTGTTTCCATGTCTTGGAAACAAAGACATGGAATATATATACATTTTTTTTTTAAATTAATTAATTTATTTATTTTTATTTTTTTTTTATTGTTAAATATAATGGGGTGGCATTGGTTGGTAACAATCAGATAGTTTCCAGATGTACAAGTCCCCATCACATCATTCTTGCATTGCACCATGTGCCCACCACCCAGAATCAGCTTCCCTTCCGTCACCATACATCTGGTGCCCACTCCTACCTCCCCCTACTACTCTCCCTCCCCCTCTTCCCCCCTCTCCAGGTAACCAACAAACCACTGAATGTGTCCATAATGCTGGTGCCCTCTCCCACCTCCCCTCCCTCTTTCCTTCTCCCCTCTTCCCCTTCTCTCAGGAAAACACCAAGTTATTGAGTGTGTCCATAGGTCTCTGTGTCTTCATTACTTTCAGTTTTATATTCCACCTATAAGTGAGGTCATATGTTTCCTGGTTCTTTGAGTCTGACTTATTTTGCTTAATAAGATGGTTTCTAGGTCCATCCATGTTGCCACAAATGACTGTATTTCATCATTTCTTATCGCTGAGTAGTATTCCATTGTGTAAATGTACCACATCTTCTTGATCCAGTCATCCATTGAAGGGCATTTTGTTTTTTTCCATGTTCTGGCCACTGTGAACAGTGCTGCGATGAACATGCGGGTACAAACATCTTTAAAGATTAAGGTCTTCAGGTTTTTTGGGTAGATACCCAGTAAAGGGATGGCTGGGTCATATGGTAATTCCATTCGTAATTTTTTGAGGAATCTCCATACAGCCTTCCATAGTGGTTGTACCAGTTTACATTCCCACCAGCAGTGTATGAGGGTTCCTTTTTGTCCACAGCCTCTCCAGCACTTGTTATCCCTTGTCTTGTTGATTCTAGCCATTCTAACAGGTGTAAGATGGTATCTCATT
>PVKE010032155.1:0-18606 GCA_004027555.1 Craseonycteris thonglongyai
TGGCCTCAAAGCGAGCGCTCAACCCGCTGAGCCGTCCCGGCTTTCCCTATCTTTTATTATTATAGTAAAAAAAAGGCATCTTAAAGTTACGTTTTTGAATAATAAAAGAACAAGAAATTGGAGAGTCATAGAAACATGAATTCATGTTTTTGTTATACTGCGAACTCAACAGAAGTTATTATTTAAAATTTCTGTACCATTTTGTTCTCTTCTGAAAGAGAGAATAAAAAGTAATGGCAGCCTCATGCAGTAATTGTGAGGATTAAGTAATATAAAATAACACATATGAAAGCACTTATTTTTATTTCTATCTCACAAAAGTCATTCAATAAATGCCATTGTTTTTCATTTTATTTTTATAAAATATATTTTTTATATTTTTCTATTTATTAAAATTATATATTTAATAATTTACTATAGTTTGTTTTGAACCATATGATTATATATATATATATAACATATATATAATATACATATATGAATACATACATAACTTACCCCATAAAATTTCCCCAGATGAATGGAGAAATAGCCAATACTTTTATTAATAAATATGTTTTCAAACATTAATAATGAATATTTAAGATTAAAAATTTACATTAAATAATTTTTAAGTAGTTAGATTAATCTGTATGAAAACTTAAAGTTTTCCTCTGATCCAAGTTTGCTAATTTTATGAATCTCTCTTAAGGTAATAATAAGGTAAATAGACAAGTATGTTAAAATTAATGAAAGGCTACTTATAATGACAAAGTTTATAACAGAACATGTAGCCAATAAAAACTGTTTACTATTTTTACATAATATGTTTTTATACAGTTCTGGTTGGGTAGATATCAAATTGTAACACCTTTTATATCTTAGGGGTGAGAAATAAAATATATTATTCCCATTTTGTTATCTGTACTTGCTGAATTTTAATAAAGTGATTACTTGTATAAATTTTAAAATAATCAAAATCAGTTGACACAAAATAAGAATCAAATATTTTTCTTGAATTTTTAAAAGCATTCAAACTTGTTTTAAATGATATGATTCTTACTAAGCTTAGCTATAGAAATTGCATGTTTCTCCATAGCATCTGTGAACCTATATGTATTTCTGTCCTCACTGAGTACAAATGACAAGATAAAGAATAGATGTATTCAGAAAAATGTCCCAGAGCACTCCCAATAACAGTTATAACATTTGTTATATTAATATTTTGTAAATCAACTGAAGACATTTTGCTGATAGCAGTTGGAGTACAATTCTGTTCCACAAAATTAGGTCACTCAAATTTCAATCAGGGCTTGATTATCTGAACCACTCTAGCACTTTCAGTAGCCCAAATAGACTGTAAATGTGCAGGCAGAACTAGACGTTGGCACTAATTATGTTCTGTATTGTGTAGCATAGCCTTATTTAATATTCTCAGTGCCATAGTAAATCTTACCACTATTTAGGCTGCTTGTTGAGATTTAGCCAAGAACCCTGAATGAGGAAACTACTAATAACTCAAACATAATTTGAATGGTATAGCATGTTATGGGTAAAACTGCAGAATCAGAAAATAAATACAGTACCAAATATATCAAGGTCATGGAGCTGATGTTTATGTCTCTTAACTTTCATGAATCCTTACAGGAGAGTGAGGGTTTTTTTTTGTCTATCTGCCCAAATTAAATTGAAAGGACTAAGCCATTAAAATTTTTTTACTTTCGTTAATTATTTGAACTTTTTATCTATAAGTTAGGGAGATTTATTCTTTACCTTTGAAATCTAAAGGTTTTACAGTGATAAATTTCAAAGTTGATCTCTCTTTCTCTTTTTTAGGTATTTAGTGAGGCTTTACAGGGTTAGATTCAGCTCTTTTCTGTTACTGGGAAGTTTTATTAGATTTTAGTTATAAATAATACCGTAGTTCTATTCCATTGTTTTACTTACTTCAAGGGGCTCTGATACTACATATATTACTCTTCATTTAATTTTCACTACTTCCAGCATTATTCACAATTCCATTTCTATTTCTCTCTGGTCATTTTTACTTTTTTCTTTATGTCACTTTCCTTCCTTAGTTATTTTTCTGCCTTCTTTAATGCCCTTTATTAAATTACCATTCTCTCCATTGAGCACTTTGTAATTTATTTATTTCTGAGATAATGTTGTCTTTTTTATATTTCTTTACTGAATTCATTCAAATCATTTTTTTTTTCTTCCTGATTTTTGTCCATTTCTGCTTGTAATTTGTAAATTTTTGATTCAAGGTGATTTTATATCATTAAATGCTTATTTAAATACACTTATGCTGGGGTGCCAGGATAGCTCAGCAGCTGCATGCTTGCCTCCCAATCATAAGGTCTGGGGTTTGATTCCCGGCCACAGCCCGTGCAAACTCATATGCTGAAGTATGGTACAACTGGTAACCACCAGGATGGCTCAGCTGTGAGGGTCTTCCCTCCTATAGGGGAATGAAACTCTGTCACAACTAATGATATACAACTATGAAAATGACTCTTGGTGCACCCCCTTACCTCTCTTTTTGTCTCTTTCTCTCTCTTGTCTTCCCTTAAGCAATAAAATAAATCTTAAAAAAAAATACACTTAACTCTCTTTAGACTTTTGGCTTACAATTATTTCTTTCATCTATTGTTTAATGTGTTTTTTGTTTGTTTTGTTTTTTGGTGCAGCATGAATTTTTCTATTTTAAAATTACACAGTTGTATTTAATTCTGTTTCTTGAATTTTTGCAATAACTTTGTATTAAACATTTTCCTAATATGCATTTTTAACACTTTCAGGCATTTTACAAGGTTTATAGTTTAATGGTATTCTTTTTGTCAGAATAGCAAGTCAGCTACTTTGGTGGTTTTTCCAGTTTGTTTGTTTTGGTAATTGTATGATTATAAATCTTATTTTATGCATTTATTTTTTTAAAGTATATTAAATTGTTTTTTCCTTATTTCTATTTTTCAATACAGTGTACATTCAATGTTGTATTAGTTTCAGGTGTATAGCATAGTTTTGGACATTTATATAGCTTACAAAGAGATCCTTCGGTAAGTATAGTACTCACCTGGCACCATACCTAGGCATTACAAAATTATTGACTATATTCCTTATGCTCTAGTTTACATCCTCATGACTATTTTGTAACTGCCAATTTTATTTTATTGTCATCAATAAATCAACAGGAGGAAGCTGGGATGGCTCAGTGGGTTAAGCGCTCTCTTTGCAGCCCTGGAGACCGAGGATCAAATCTCGACTCCAGCCCAGGTGGACCCATATAGTGAACTGGGGTGTGCCCCCAGTTCAGTTCTTGCCAGGACCTATGCAGAAAGCTCCCAGCCCAGTTCCTGCCCTGTGCAGTCCTGCGCCCACCTGTGGAGTGAAAGTATATGGAAAACTAGTGCTATCAACTATGGAGACTGCTCTGGGCCCTCCCCCTTCTCTCTGTCTCTCTCTGTCTACCTCTCTCTCTGTCAAAAAAAATAAACATAAAAATAAATCTTAAAAAAAATAAGTCAACAGTATTGCCAAGGCTATGGAGAAAAAGGAACTTTTGTGCACTATTGGTTGGGATTGAAAATTCATGCAACCAATATAAAAAACAGTATGAAGTTTTTTCAAAAAATTAATAAACTAGAACTACTTTATGACCCAGCAATTTAATTTCTGGGTATTTATTTGAAGAAATACAAAACACTAAGTTAGAAAGATATCTGTTTATTGCAACACTATTTATAACATATAGCATATGGAAACAACCGAAGTGTCCATTAATAGACAATTGAATAAAGAAGATGTACAGATACACAGTAGAATATTACTTCGCCATAAAAATGAAATCTTACCATTTGCAGCAACATGGATAGATCTAGAAGGTATTATGTTAAAAAAAAAAGTCAAACAGAGAAAGACAAATACTATATAGTTTCACTTTTATGCAGAATCTAAAAAACTAAAATGAAAAAGACAGACCTTTAGATGTAGAGAATAAACTGATGGTTGCCAGATAGGTAAAAATTTACTTATTTTTTCTTGTTCTTTTCCTATCCCACTTAAAAAGGTGATTCTGTCTTTATTTTTGTCTTTTTCTTCCCTAGAATCTATGTTTCAAAATCTAAACTTGAAATTGTATCTGGCTCTTTAAATTGTGCCCTTTCTTTTAAACCATAATTGCCCCTTTTAATCAACTATACTTTGGGTTTTATTCTCTGTATTCTAATACGCACAGATCCATTTTTAGTATTTTCAGACTTAGGGTGGACGTAATTTTTCTGGTAGCATTTTCTGATCAAACTTGGGCCCCTTTAATAACTTTTGTCCTCTACTTTCCTCCCCTGTATTTTTCCTACCTTTGATAGAAAAAAATGGTGTCTGAAGTCATGAGGTTGTTTAGGAATTGGTCATCAAGAGAACATGACTTCCTGTGGATCCACGACCTGGACCCCACAATCAGAAGCTCCTTACACCTTCCTGATCTTTGGAATGAACATTCAGTCCACTGTTGCCATAGCCAGAGCCATTTCAAGGAGGTTAACCTTGAGAAAGCACTGTATTGTTGAGACCATCTGGAAAAAAATACATCACTGAATATCCTTAAACTTTATATAAACCTGTAAGGTTCTGGAGATTGGGGGTAGGGGAGACCTATTTATCTTCCAGTGCCTGAGAGGAGGCTACTAAGATTCCTTGCTTGTTAAAAGTGCTGCCTACCAGTCAGGATTCTTTTCTCAGCCTCTCCTTGCACTCCATTATTAGGGTGGCCAGTTTCAAATTTCACTGGGAGAAATCCCAAGAGTGTGAACCTAAAATTTGAGGCTGGAATTTGGTATTATTTCTTTTTTTACTCAGAATTAATTTTTTCTTTTTAAGATTTATTTATTTATTTATTTATTTATTTAGACAGAGAGAGAGATACAGAGACAGAGATAGAGAGAACTGAACTGGGAGAACTCCCCAGTTCAGCACATGGTTCCGCACAGGCCGAGGCCGGGATTCGATCCTGGGTCCCTGGCGCTGCAAAGTGAGTGCTTAACCCACTGAGCCATCCTGGCTTCCCCTCAGAATTAATTTTAAATTTCTTATTCTCTTAAATTAATGCTGAGAATATATTTTTCCATGTTTTGCTTTTCTTTGCTATTGTTTGTATTGTTCTGAGAGAAAATATTAGGAAGCAGGTAGCAAGTTTATCCAGGATTGTCTATCTCCAGTATTTTTTATGTTTTCATGAAAAAACAGTTTTATTCTCTCCAATGAAGATTAAAATGCTAATTATTCTATATGAACATGCTGCTATAAGATTCTAGATCAGGCATGTTCAACCTGCAACCGCAGGGCAGCTTTGACAGAGGCACAACCCAAAATCTTAAAACATTTTGATATTTTCTTGCTACTTTTTTTTTATTCAAGCTCATCAGCTATTCTTAATGTTAGTGTATTTTATGTGTGGCCCAAGGCAACTCTTCTTCCAGTGTAGCCCAGGGAAGCCAAAAGGCTGGACACCATTGCTCCAGATGATAAAAGTGATTCTCCTTTTTAACATGTTATGTCCAGAACATTTATATATTCCTCTATTAAGGAAGGCATTTAAATGCAATTTAATATTGATGAGTTTCCTGACACTGTTGGGAAGTGCTTTCAAAAGTAGCTTTTATTCCTTGTTTTAAAGTTTCATTGATCTTTTCAGTTGTACCTTATCTTTGGCCCTCAGTGATAATGCAGTGCTGTGCTTGAGCTTAGCACTATCTTCATTATGTTCAACTATTATCATAAAATTAAGTTCAGTCTCAAAGGATACAGTTTTTTTGTCTTTCAGTCTAGTCACAAAATTACTTTTTTGATATAGAAGACAATTTTAACAGAATAAAATATTTTGGAAAAGCAAGATGACTATGTTAAAGGAGGAACCACTAATTTAGATGCATAATGCTAGTGCTTAAGCCTAAACATTATTCTCCCTACCTTACAGTTTTAATGTTCCTGTGGGTAAGAAATGTGTTGAATATCTATGAACACAATTACATATTCAGTTCATCCTTTCTATTTTATTTTACATACGGTATCAAATAATAAATAGAGATCAACTGTTTTCATTTTACTTAATCTCTATAGTACATTTACAAGTGTTTTGCTATTATAATTGGAATCTATTTTAATTATAAAATGGTATTAACTCAAATATATATTTTATAAAATTTTGTTTGTACCATGCATAATTACCCAAGTTTTATTTTTTTGAAGAAAAGACTTCTCAATTTTTGTTTATGGTTTTATGATTTTTAGTGTTGCGTTCCTATGAGAATTTTTACCAAACCAATTAAATATCCTTTCTCGTTCATAGTCGCTTACTTGGATATATAGTCTTCTTTTCTGTCTGTGTATTCGTGTTGCTAATATATGTGATAGCTCCCTTTGACATAAAATAATGAAAAATAGGAAATACCAAAATAGTACAATGTTAACCAAAATAAATTTTATGCTTATGATTCTTTTGTCTCTTCTAGTTTCCTCTCAAGTTTTATGTGATAAAAGATATTGATTTCAATTTTCCTTAAAGATCAAATGATTTTAAATAAGTTTATTTCTTATATTTTCTCTTTAAAGTACAATTACTGGCAGTCGTTTTTTGCTTTTTTTTTTAAGATTTATTTATTGTTTTTGACAGGGAGAGAGAGAGATACAGAGTCAGAGACAGAGAGAAGGGGGAGGGCCCAGAACAGTCTCCATAGTTGCACATCATTGGTTTTTCCACATAGTTTTATTCCACAGGTGGGTGGGGCTGCACAAGGCAGGAACTGGGCCGGGGTCTCACCCCCATGAGAACTGAACTGGGGGCACTCCCCAGTTTAGCATATGGGTCCACACGGGCCGGGGCCAGGATTCGATCCTCGGTCCCCGGGGCTGCAAAGTGAGCACCTAACCCACTGAGCCATCCCGGCTTCCCCTACCTGCAGTCTTAAATGTAAAACCCATGATGCTCATCAAAATGAAGATTTTGACTACAGTAAGTAATCTGTATCTCTGATCACTTATCTTGTGTTTATTCTTTCAAATTTTCATGCATTACATCAGTATGTAACTTAGCCTTTGAGAGTGGGGAGTGGAGATAACATTCTGCCATTGATAAAAACTAAGATTTGCTTATGTTAGGCTACTTATATCAGGAATTTTTATGTGTCTGGAAAATCTATGTTTTTTAAATAATTATACCCTCAGATATTAAGATAAGCTAAAGTGATGGCTTCCAAGTTATACTAATTATATTTCATTGGTGATTGTAATTATCAAGTTGAAAATCCCACTTTTGGTACTATAGACAAGCCTCAGGCCTGAAGCCTGCGATGTTGCACATTTTGTATTTCAGTCAAGCAGGGTCTAATACATTGTAAAACTTGGAAGGTATTTCCAAAGATTAAATATAAATGACTTTCTTTAATCTTTGTCTTTTTTCTTTATTTCCTCAATACAGCAAATAAATTCATAATTTTTTTTTCAAGTAAACCAGAAGATATTGAACATTATTTTTGGATATCAATTTCTTTAGGCCTTATTGGTAAATATAATACTGGTTTATATCAAATCTCATAGCATTTTGCTTGGAAAGATAAATCTGTTAATCTAATAGAAAGTTCCTAGTTTCACATTGATAGATGATCATTATTCTAATTAGATCTAACTAAATGTAGATGGAGCATAATCTCAAGTATAATGTCTTTTTAATATATTAAAAATTATAAAATCAAATTACTTCTGCAGAAATTATGTGTTATATAAAGGCCTTGCATATGGATTGATTTTTTTCTCCCTTTTTTGGACAATCCCATGAAACCATTGGAACATGTTTACTGTTACTAGTTTCTCACTGGGAATATATTCAATTTGTGTAGAGCACCAGCCACAGTACAGTTAATTTCCATAGGGAATTTTAGGAATTTCTAAATATCCATCTTTCAAAGTGTTTAAGGATTATTTGTATTTAGGAAAAGATTTAATAAAGTGAACAGAAAGTTTGGCTGGGAACAAGCCTGTACATGTAAAGGGTGTGTGTTTAAGGGGGAGAGGAGGGAGGGAGAGAGAGAGAGAGAAAGAGAGAGAGAGAGAGAGAGAGAGAGAGAGAGAGAGAGAGAGAGAGAGAGAGAGAGAGAGGTATGTGTGTGTGTATAGGGGTCTGGAAAGAAAAGAAACCCAGAGCAGGTGAATCTCTTATTCCCCAACTTCCTGACACAGGATTTGTTTCTAGAAACAACTTTAGGGGTTAAATACACTAAAATAGTGCTGAATTTTGGAAACCATATCTAGTATTAGAGAGATGCTGGGTTATAGTCTTGAAAACATGTTAAATACTATTTTTACTACTTTTATTTGGAAAAGCAATGTAGACTACTCTGCTGTACCTGAGTTATATGAGGTATAACACTTAAGTTCCCAAACTCACCCTAAAAAAGTGCTGCATGCTCACTGATAAATATTAATATGGTCACTTTCCAAGTATACCCCTTGGGAAGACATACACTGATACCATCGACTTGTTCATCCTTCAAAGCAGTTTTAAAACTCTGGAATGTCCATCAGAGTCATCATTATATTAGGCTTTATGTCCTGAATGTTATCAAAACATCTTCCTTTCAATATATCTTTTATTTTGGAGTAAAGAAAAAAAAATCATTGAGGGAAAGATCAGATGAGTAGGGATGGTGTTCCAATACAGTTATTTGTTTACTGACTAAAAGCTTCCTCACAGACAGTGTGATATGAACTGGTACACTGTCGTGATGGAACAGTCATAAGTTGTTGGCAAAAGTTCATGTCGTTTTCATCTATCTTTTCTACACAGTCTTTTCAGTAGTTCCAAATAATCAACTTGGTTGACTGTCCAATTGTTACAAATTCATGATGAACAATCCCTCTGATACCAAAAAATAGTTAGTGGCATCATTTTGACTCTTGATTTGGACTGGCAGAACTTTTTTGGTCATGGAGAATTGGCTGATTTCCATTGTGCACTTTGATACTTTGTTTCACTGACATATTGGTACACTCACATTTCATCACTAGTGATGACATGGCTGAAACATCCTCTTGCCTCTCCTAAAGATCTTGACAAATTCAGACTTTCCTTTGCTTTTGATCATTCATGAGCTCCTTTGGAACCATTTTTACACACAGCTTTTTCATGTTAAGATTTTCAGGTAAGATTTCCCTAACTATTTCTTTATTGATGTTTCCTTGGTTTGCTGTGCTTCTCACAGCCAGCCAATGATTTTGATTCACAATTTGAATTTTTGCAATAGGATCATTTGTAATGCTTGCTACTGGCTGCCCTGACCTCTCTTCATCAATGACACTTTCTCTCCCCTCAGGAAAAAAAAAAAAAAAGTTTAATCTGTTTGTATACTGCTACTTTCTTCATATTATTATTCTCATAAACTTGTCCCTGATTTCACTTCCACTCTTGTTAAGCTTAATGAGAAACTTAATGTTTGTTCCTTTCTCTGACCTTCTCACAATGGCACACAAAAACATGCAACTACAAAAGAATGCCTCTCAGCAAGACACTGCCATACATCGACAAGAACACAGCTGTGGGACACTGATACACCAAGGTTATGAAACTTACTGAGTTGTTTGTACAGTGCTGTCAACATAAATGCATGGTGACATGTTCGTGAACTTGTCAGACCTCATACATATAAGTATGGTCTGAACTTTATATAATGCACTGTCAAGTAAATAACTGTAAAATATTTATACGAACCCTTTGTTTTCAGTTATCAAATATATAAATAATTATAGCATAGAAAAGTTTCTAATAATAAGAGTGAAGGAGAGGAGATTTCTGTAGCTATTTCCTATCATTTAAAAGCCTATATATAGCAGGGAAAGCTGGGATGGCTCAGCGGGTAAAGTGCTTGCTTTGAAATCCCAAGGACCAAGGATCGAATCCCGGTCCTGACTCATGCGGACCCACACGCTGAACTGGGGTGTGCCCCTAATTCAGTTCTTGCAGGGACCTAAGTGGGAGGCTCCCGGCCCAGTTCCTGCCCTGCGCAGCCCTGTGCCCGCCTGTGGAGTGAAACTATATGGAAAACTAATGTCAACTATGAAGACTGCTCTGGGCCCTCCCACTTCTCTCTGTCTCTCTCTGTCTCTGTTTCTCTCCGTCAAAAATCAATAAAACAAATTTTTAAAAGCCTATAGCAGACAAAGAAAGACAAATTGTGTGTCATCTCACTTATATGTACAAGCTAAAGCACAAAGTAAAATCAAACCTGCAGATACAGAGAACAGATTGATAGTTGCCAGATGTGGGGAGTTGGGGTTGGGGCAAAATGGATGGACAATGTCAAATATACAAACTTCCAGTTAAAATATAAGTAAGTTATAGGGATGTAATGTAAGGTATGATAAAAACAGTTAACAATACTCTATTGTTTATTTGAAATTTACTAAATGTAAACCTTAGTTATCACAAGAAAAGAAATGCTCTGTGGTAGTGGACATTAATTAGATTTATTGTGGTATTCATTTAACAATATAATGCAATGTATATTGCATTATGTTGTACACCTAAAAGTTCTATAATGTTATATGCCTACTATATCTAAATAAAAAAAATAAGAAAATGGGGATGCTGGGATAGTTGAAACGGTGAGCGCTTATCTCTCAATCATGAGGTCTAAGGATTGATTCCTATCCCTGGCTTGTGCAAACCTATATTCTGAATTGTGGTGCAACTGGTAACCATTGGGATGGCATGCAGTGAACATTCTCACCTCCCAAAGGGATGACCCTTGGTTCAGTTCCCGCATCGTGTGGCCCCACATCTACATATGTGTAATGAAACTGTGTCACAACTTGATGTATAACTACAGAGACTTTTCTGGGCCCTCCCCCCATTCTCTCCCTCTCTCTCTTTCTCTCCCCCTTCTTTCAAACAATAAAATTAAAAAAATAAAACAATATAAGCCATAGTTATTAAACTGTCATTCCAGTTTTGATACTTCTTTCAGTTGTCATTTATGCAGTATACTTGGTTTTCTACAAAGAAATGCTGCAAGCTTCCCAAAACTATGAGTGGCTTGGGAGAATGTTTAGAAAAGACAAGCTGGAGAATTTAACTATATTTTCTTGATAGTGATAGTGATTTACCTTTGACTTGTGACTTTCTCTTAGTACTCTGATAACTTCTTACTCAAACAGGTCCGTGTTTCTGAAGGTATCATGTACAAGGAGCACCAGGAGGACCTGGGCGCTGGCTAGAAATACAGAGTCTCAAGACTCCCCCTAAAACCACTAAACTAAAAGAAGACTTTAAGTAAGATCCTTAGAAAATTTATACACTTAGAACTCATAAAAACTATTGCCTCAGAACATCGGTTCCCAAGCAGTGGTACACATACTCTTGGGGTACATGATGTGCCATTCAGGGGTACATGAAAAACAATCAGTAACAACTTTTAACTGTGTTATGAATATTGTAAAATTAAATCTGTGGTTTGTACTTTTGGTGTAGTAATTTTTGTTTCCTAACTTATTATCTCATTTCTACTATTTTACAGTAAGATAGGCACTGAGCAAAAGTATCGGTATTTAAAAACAGTTGTTTTAAAAATAAGGGGTACAATTCATAGAAATGGGTTTAAAAGGGGTACACAGTGGATGAAGGTTGAGAACCACTGCCTTAGAACATAATGATTTCTAAAAAGATAGAGATAAACCATTAAGTTTGGTGCAAATAATAACTTTGGTTTTAGTAAGCTATTTACTCTTGCCTTGTATAAGATGATCTCAAATCATAATAATTCTCAGTGCAATTACACATAAAATTTTAATTTTTCTGTCCCAGATTATAACAGCTAGTAAAAAAAACATTGTTGATTAAAAAAAAAAGAGACTTACTAGCTCTTTACTACAATTAAATAAAAATTACCATCATGGACTTAAGCTGTTAAAGATTTGGTTAGATATAATATGATCAACAATTATCCAGGTAATTCTAGAAAAATGTTGGGAGAAAAATTTGATGAAATTAAGTGATATCTTAGTAAAAACACCCCAATATTTACAACATATACATTTCAGTTTAGCAAGATTAGAAATAGATGGCCTGTGCTTTATAACATCTAGTATTCAAATATATGCATAGAGTAAGAAAGAATAATAAAAGGAAAAAAAAAAGCCCACAAGAAATTAGCAGGTTTAGCCTATCTTTTTCTCTTGTAAGCTGTAAAAACCCCAGTGAGGACGCCATAATTTCTTACAGATTGTCATTTCCTTTGGTTATCATTACATCTAGTAAATTAACAGTTTCTAATATATTTCCAGGAGACACAGAGAAGACTGCAAATTTGAAATAATATTTTCTGGTGTGATTCACCTACACTATAAAATGTAGGGAACTGCCTGTTTAGTAGAAACTGGTTATCCCTAAAGTTGCTTCCGTTGCACAACCTTGCCAACCCAGAGCCCAAGAGGAAGAGATGCCAGGGCAAATCAGCCACAGAATTTTCACCAATTCAGTCCAGTGTTCCTGATACAAATTTTTTCTTACTCATTGCATGTGTATCTAGTACATATGATGACTGTACAGCAACAACAATACAAAAAAAAAAAAAAAAAAAAAGAGTAGTTTACCTAGCATAGAAATTAAAAACACACCAAGATGTGATGTATCATGCAAACATATATTTGTGGGTCTCTTGCATAAAGTTTGCTCTTATTAAACAAGTGTGTATTCTTCATATTATACTTCTCTAGGCTTTAATTATCTGATGAAGAGCTGGAAGTACATATAGCTGCACATTAAATTTATTCCAAGGGCTTTAAAAATTACTACATGTTATTTCAAATAAAATAAGTCAGAGGCTATAAAAGTACAGCCCAATCATAAATTTTTGTTTTAAAGCTCCCTAGGTGATTCAATGTATAACCAGGAAGCCTGGTTTATAGTCTCATTAGTCTCTTCCATATTTAATTTTCTATGCCTTCTAGAAAATCTCCACCTCTCCCAGTTTTTTCCATCTTCTACACTTCTTGGCAAAGTATCCTCTTTACATATTGAAGAATAATAAACATAAGACAGATATTATTTTAGCCACAAGATTTATAATAAATATTGGGCTTCTTCATATTCCTATTACTCCATAGCCACAAACCCAGGTAAACCACACCAGGATATGCTATTTCATATTGAGTACATGATAACTGGAAAGATAAGATATACTATGACAGAGTTCCGGAAAGTATCTGGCCAAGCAATATAAAAAATACAGGCAGTTATGGCTGGATTTTTTCTGGACAGCCCTTGCTAGATATTCTAGATAATACTCTCCTCCATCCTGGAATCATAGTCCTTTTCACCAAGGGTGTTCCAACAAGATTTTTAGTAAAATCCTCAGTGAAATCATTCTGCTTGACTACATCCAGACTTTAATTGAACCATTAAGATTTAGTATAATTTATTATAAACACTCTCAGGAATATTATGAAGAATAGTTTGACCATTCCCTAATAAGAAATCAGAACATGGGATTCTGTGGCATTTATTATAGCAATTCAGTGTGATAAAAAACTTAACCACAATACACATATGTATCCCAGTTCAGAGTTTTATAACAAAGGCAGAATAACTAAACATTGAGCAGTTTTGAATAAAGAGTGGTTTAAATGGTGGAAAACTGTGATAGCAAACGTAACCCAAAACATATACAGAACCTGTTAAGTAACAATCCTGAAGTGCTGATTTGAAATTGAAAAGACTGTGAACTCAAATTATACTTTATTTTAACAAAAGCACCTATTTTCCAACTTTTGTTACCAAAGAGCCTGGAAACAATGGCCATCTCAGTAGGATGAGCACCCTTTGTCAAATAAATTGCTGTTTTTAAATACTAGTTTTCACTAAAAGAAAACAGGGCTCCTTGAAGAAATGGCTGATAAAATGCCTGGAGCCAGAAATGTTCAGGAAGAGCTTAGAATATCTTAAAATGCTACAAAACAAGAAAGCTCTTAAAGATTAGTAGCTTAGGACTAAAGAACTCAGGTGACAGTGAGACTAGACTTTGATAGAAAAATTTGTGACTTGATAAGAATAATTACTGCAGGAAGTTAAAGTGAATAAGGTACATTTAAAGTTGTAATTGACAATTATAACAAAATATATAAAAAAATAAATAAAAGAAAGATGAACTTAATTTGACCTTTGAGGATGCTAGAGAGCAACTCATCATTAAAAACTGATGAATCGGGGAAGCTGGGATGGCTCAGTGGGTTAAGCGCTCACTTTGCAGCCCCGGGAACCGAGGATCGAATCCCGGCCCTGGCCCGTGTGGACCTGTATGCTGAACTGGGGAGTGCCCCCAGTTCAGTTTTTGCCGGGGTGAGACCCCGGCCCAGTTCCTGCCCTGTGCAGCCCTGCTCCCACATGTGGAATGAAACTATGTGAAAAAACAAATGATGTGCAACTATGGAGACTGTTCTGGGCCCTCCCCCTTCTCTCTGTCTCTGTATCTCTCTCTCTCTCTCTCTCTCTCTGTCAAAAACAATAAAAATAAATCTTAAAAAAAACCAAAACGAATGAATCATGTATATGTGTGAATTTATGGCAGGCCCATCCCCTTGGGCCTCTCATAGTGCCCCTGCCAGAGCAAACTGGTCCTTAACCATTACCTGGCTTCTGTGCTGTAGGTTATAGGCACTGAAGTGGGTTGCATAGGGGAAAAGAAGAATTGAAAAAAACAAACAGTTGAATTAACAAAAGAAATCAGGTATTTACCTTCCTTTTTCACATAATATTTATATTGGGATAATACAATAGTTGAAGTTTATGAGAGTATAATAGCCAATAAATGAAGAAATAATGATAAATGTACATTATTAACATTTTTAACCTCTAACAATTCATGGATTTAAGTACTGATAATCTGTAGACACTACCATTATGAAAAGAAATACAGACAGACATTGAAAATAGCCTCACTAAAATGATTAAACCTGAATCTTAGCAAGCTTCTTTTTTTTTTTAACTAGCAAAGAGAAATGCTAAAGATTACCTAAGGCTTAAGTAATTAAAATTCATATAATGGCTGAAACAACAGGATTTCTTCAGCAAAATCTTACTAGAAAGTAAAAAATAAGAGATAGAACAAAAAATTGTAGGCTGTACATCTATAGATACAAACAACATATCAAAAATTACAATGTATATACCTTTTGTATAAATCAGGGGTGTCAAACTCAGTTAAAACATGGGCCGTTTGGTGCAACAAGCAAGATTCACTCGGGTCACATCACATTTACAAACGTCACCGGAACTGAGTCAGCACATTTATACATGCCCACAGGCCCCCAGGAAAGGCACTGGGCCACGTGTATACTCATCTTCAGTAGTTAAAGGGTTAATGAGGGAATTATGTGTACGGTATTGCCTCGATCTCCCCTAAGTGCTATTTTCTTCATAACAATTTTTTTTATTTTCATTTTATTTCAGAGCATTGTGGGCCACAAAAAATTACCTTGGGGGCTGCATGCGGCCTGCGGGCTGCCAGTTTGACACCCCTGGTATAAACTGTAGAGATAACAATATATACAATGTGATTTTACTTAATGTATATTGATAACACAACCAGTAATACGTGAATACTTATTTAATAATCTTGTTAGGTAAGAAGTTTGTCATGAACTACAGGAGGGGCAGAAGGTCACCACCCATATCTACTCCCTAGGTACAGCCTGGGCTCAGCCCTCAGAGATAAATTATTATGTTCACCTCTCAAGAAAATAAGAATGTAAGACCTTAATCATAAATACCTTAGAATCCAAATGCCCCAAAATTCAAACAACTTGGAATACAAACAAAAAAAATCAAGCAAATTTTGCCTTGAAATCCAAACACTACTTTGGAATCCAAATGCCAACACATTGTTCACATGGGTCATATTGACTGTACGGCCTGTAGCTTTATCCGAACGCCCACTTGTTGTTTGTAGGAGGTATGCTTTGAGAGTGGTGCCTGGGAATTGGTCTAATACAGATTGTATAGGCAGCAACCTCTACCCCATCTTAACGTACAGCCAAGTCATTGCTATATAGTTACCTCTCTTACACTCTTTGGTTTATGCATACATTTCTGACCACACCTATGCTTTGTTACTTAAGTCGTTGTCTGAAGCTGTATCTTGTGTGATTTTTGTTGCTAATTGTGTGCCAATTTTGTGTTATGGGTTTGGAAATCAGAGAAGATGTAAACAATTAGTGGACAATCACAGGATTGAGCTGACAACAGAAGAGTTTCAGCACCTCAACCAGTAGCAGCAGTAAAAAATCTCAGAAGAAATTTCTTCTGAGGAGAAAGAGAGAGACCCTGGAACCATTCCTCTGGTAAAATCAAGGACCTTCTTAGCATGTGGTCAAAAACCCAGGCAGCTGTTGAGAAGTGGCACCCCAATAAAGCCCTAGCTGACAGGTGTGTTAAGTTGTTTGAGGACAACATCATTGAACTTTTCAGAAAAGTGCAAAAAGGTGGCCAACATCAGACAACTTTGGAATGCTTGTTCTCAAAAGCAAACATAAGCAGTGACCCCAAGCACTCTACAAGTGGCTCCATAGCCAATGGCATTAAAAGATGAAGAATGCAGACACCTGAAGTTATTGTGGAATATGACTCTTCTTCCTCTTGCATTTCTTAAAGCATCCACATGTGTCATCAACATTGTTTTTTTTTAATTTTTTATTTAAATATTATTACTTGTTAATATTTTGCCTTAAAATTAATAAAATTAATATTTTACTTTAAATCCAGTGTATTTACTGTTAAAATTATTTTGAAAATTTGAGTTTGTGGTACCCAGGAACAGATTAATCTTGTTTCTATTATTTAAAGATTAATTTTTATTGTTTTTAACAGAGAGAAAGAGATACAAAGACAGAGAGAAGGGGGAGGGCCCAGAACAGTCTCCAGAGTTGGACATCATTGGTATTTCCACATAGTTTCATTCCACAGGTGGGCGCGGGGCTGCACAGGGCAGGAACTGGGCTGGGGTCTCACCCCGGGGAGAACCAAACTGGGGGCACTCTCCAGTTCAGCATATGGATCCTCGGTCCCCAGGGCTGCAAAGTGAGTGCTTAACCCACAGAGCCATCCCAGCTTCCAAATGTTTCTATTATTTAAAAGGGGAAAACTTGTCTTGGAACTCAAACATTTTGGAACTTGAACAGGGTTCTGGGACAGATTAAGTTCGAGTTCCAAGGCATCACTGTACCTGGTTTTTGATGCCTGACAAGAACGTAAAACCTTGCCCTTGGCTTAATCTTAGCCTTAATACATGTCAATCAAATTACCTAAGTCTATAATACACAGGGCTGGCTCTGGGTCAGGAATAAAAATCAAAACTGCCATCAGGGCTTTTGACTTTCATGGTTTGGCCCATTTCTCTCTTGAAATGTATCTCAATAAAGCTTTCTTTTACTTTCCTTTATTTCGCCGATTGGGGCCAGTACCTCTCTTGGTTTGTCCTGTTTCTCCTTTGAAGAGTATTTCAATAAAACTTTATTCTTCTTTCCTATGTTTTGCTGATCTGTAATTCTTTACTGTGTCAGCAGAAAGAACCAAGCTTCATCGCAGCCTCAGAATGGTAACAATATACCTGGGATATGCTTTAGAATAATCTAGAACAGGGGTGGCCAACAAGTCGATCGCGGTGGACAGGTCGATCGCGAGGCCAATTTTGGTCGATCGTCGATCGCTCGCAATGTCTGGGGTGGAATTCCACGTACCATGGACTTTGAAGCGACTGTAGAAGACAAAATTTTCTAGCAATAGTTTAATGCATTCTGGGAATTTGCCAAGGTCATAAACTCCTAGAATTCTGACAGCCTGACAATGTGATCTCCGCCCACTCAGACAATACAATTTGACTTATGTGTTACACTTGTCACTGACTTAATCTTACAAGCCACAAAATTTGAAGAAGATTTTTGGAAATATGTCAACCGAGAAAAATATCCCAGTATCACCAAATATAGTGAATATATCTATTCTTGTTTCGGATCTACATACCTATGCGAATCGGCATTTTCATACTTGAAGCTAATGAAGACTAAACAACGTTCTGTCCTAACTGATTCCCATACTGAAAACTCATTATGATTATCTTTGTCAGGATATACACCTAATTATGATTCCTTGGTTAGAGACATGCAAACTCAGTCTTCCCATTAATGTTAAGGCAACAAAGTAAATTCTAAATCTGTCTTTATCTGTAGCTAATTTGAATTAATAAATATTGTTAATAATTATCCATGTTCTTTTAATTCCCCTGGACGTGAGTTTTTTGGCCCTTTAAATAATTATTGTTGTTGCTTTTTATGTAGGTAGATAAGCCGTATATCTATATTTCAGTATGAGATGTACTCAATGAGCTATTGATAGATTAGCAAAAAGTAAGTCATATTATTCTTTTTATTTTATTTTTTTTTTTAATTTATTGTTAAATTTGATGAGGTTACATTGGTTGGTAACAATTAGACAGTTTACAGATGTATAAGTCCACATCACATCATTCATGCATCGTATTATGTGCCCATCACTCAGTATCAGTTCCCCTTCCATCACCTTATATCTAG
>PVKE010032156.1:0-18637 GCA_004027555.1 Craseonycteris thonglongyai
AATGTGATACAATATTTTCAAAAAGGTTATGTTTTTGTCTTTCATAAACACATTTATTTTAAATATATTTTGTAAGCAACTTTATACAATTTTTATAGAATATAAGCAAAAGCAACCATTCGCTTATTCTGAAATTTATATGTTACTACAGCATAGTTAAATATTATGAGTTTGTTTCAAGCTAATAGTTTAAAGTCTGCTTTTCTAAAAAGAGTAAATTTTAAGGTCCATTTGCAGTCACCACAAGAGTTTTACCGAATCTTAATAGGAGTTTCTAAAATTTATTGAAATTAAAAACATAAAATGATTTCTAAGTAAGTTTTTACATGACCATGGCTTTATACTGACTACACAGCTGTTAATTTCACAAGCTGATATTAATGCTTCATTTATCTTGAGGAAAATGAAGAACAGAGAATTTAAGGTATTTCTTTCATGTTAATATCTCACTAATTCCTCCTTTGTTTATTACTCTTATGTCTACTGTATTGCCCATTATCGTATGAGTTCCATGGATATAAAGTTTGGGTCATTAACCCCTTGATATAAAAGTTAAATGAAATTCTACATGAGCAAAAATTACTATCTATTTTTCAACAACATTTGTGGGTACAATATCCAGTATTGGATTCATGTAACTTATAAACTTTTCTATATCTGGTGCATTTGGTAGCTATAAATTGCACATACCCCAGCCATCCTTTGATTTTCATCAGTGACTTGTGTAGGGGGACATCTTCATCTGGAGTGTATAACTGTTCAAACTTATTATTCCAATAGTCAACTATACTTTGTTCTTTTCATATTGTCTTCTTTACATACAGTTTAATTATCCATGAAGTGAAGAAAATGTGATATGACCAAGAAACATTTGCAAGGCATAGTTTTTGAAAATATCAGTATCTCTATTATTGCTCTTTTGACCAGCACATGTCTATTTTAGATTTCCGTACATGTGACATTGTGATACCTAATAAAAGGTATGCTTTCATTTCATCACTTGTTACTGGAAAACACTTGTCCTTTTTCGAGTTGTGGTCCTTTATCTTTTGACTTGCATATCTATTTGTTTCTACAATTATCATTTAAAAACAAAACAAAATATTATGTAGCACTTGTTTAAAACACAAAGAGGTGTAGGATTTGCTTCTAGTCTGAAAAACTGAAGTGTTTTTTACAGCATTTTGGTAAACGGTTTTATATTTAGAATATTTTCTTCTTCCCAATTCCATTCTTCATCCACTAATCACCATTATCACTGCTGGATGTAGACATAGCCCTTGCACATTTACGAACATTAGGTTGGATAGGGTGACCTTAACTTAAATTTGAGTCTTTCGTTGAATAGTCAGCTGTACTAATTTGTTGAATATCAATCTTGCTTTTTTCACTCAAATACCCCATTTGGCTCTCAGTATTTGGTATCTCAGTACTTACACAAATTCAAAACAGACATCATAAAGTGATTATTCCTACAGTTCACAATTTAACACTGAATATATATAATTATTTCTAGATAATATTTGCATTATAACTGCACTCAGAGCAAATTGAATTTTTGTGAGTGGACTGGATATTTTCTAGACAGCCCTCAGATATAAAACAATATCCCTTTATTCTGAAAGGCTGACTTGTTCTAAACATCAAGTCTGATCTTAAGAAAAGATCTTACTAATCCATCGTTATCATAAAAAGCAAGTTTCAACCTTATGTTATTGCTTCCATCTTGCCTCAGAGACATCAACGTTTACAATGGCTTAAGAAACACATGACATATCCAAGACGTCTTTGTATGTCAAGAGGTTACTTTAATACATTTTCACACCTATCTAAGTACCTTGCCGTCAGTTGATAATTCATAAATATGGGTGAATAAAAACATAAATATGTGACTTAATACTCTCATACTTCATGAGCCACCTTAAATTCTGTGTTAATAATCAGGTTTTCAAAATCAGTGTCTTTACATATGTTAGTTACACATCATACAAGGGTTGTCTGGAAAAAAATTTCAGCTATTGTCAACATAACAAGAATGGTTACATGGACTGGATACTTTCTAGACAGCCCTCAGATATAAAACAATATCCCTTTATTCTGAAAGGCTGACTTGTTCTAAACATCAAGTCTGATCTTAAGAAAAGATCTTACTAATCCATCGTTATTATAAAAAGCAAGTTTCAACCTTATGTTATTGCTTCCATCTTGCCTTCCCAACATAAAATTTATATCACATATATATGGGTCACATTTTCTTGTTTATTAGTCACTCACATTACATTACAAGTAACATATGAGTAAATATCTTGACCAATTTCTTAATCATTTTATTCTCAGTACCTATATGAAGAAACCATGCTCCAGATTGAGAAGTTCCAGCTAGGGATTATTGCTTTCATGTGAGTTAGCTTTTTTTGTAGAAAAACATACATTTATGTATAATAGAAAGCTTACCCCAAATGTTCTACTTTTCTTAGCTGTAACTACGTTTGTCAACGAGCTCTGTTTGCCCTAACAACAGAACACAGAAAACAGGAATACCACTTACAGATCTCAGCAATTCTTTCTAAGCAATTGCTGCTGCCATTCCAAGGAAGTCAGGAGTTCAAGACTTAATGCTCTATAAAGCACACATCCCAAAGTGAGTCATTTTCAGTGATACCGCATCATCAGTAAAGTGAATCCAGCTATCCTATACATTATGGTGAACAGTTTAAAATCTCATCTCCCTACAGCGCTTCCAGTGAAATGAAGCTGAATAAAACAAATCCTGATTTGTCACATTTACTGTTATTAAAGAAAGGAACAAAGTAGTGCCAAGGGGAATGAAAGAATAAAGCTATGGCTATTCAGTTGTGAAGAAAGTAAATTAATAAAGGTAATCTCATTCCTTTTGCACGTGCTTTCAGTAGATGCCCCTGGAGAATAATTCTCTTGACAGAATAAAATAGGGACAGGGGGTGGACTATGCAGCCTCATAACTGTTTTTTTTTCCCCTAACAATATTTGCTCATGATGTCTCACAAAAAATTATTATGTCATTCTGTTTGCCACATGATGCTTGCTTGATATCTTTTCTTATGAGTTATTTTTCCATAATGTTTACTATAAACTGTGGTAAATAGTATGTTCTTATTAACTACACCATATAAACCATTACTGAGAAAAGAGCAAGAACGATCTATAAATATGTAATTATTTAAATCTTTAAAACATATACGGTACCCTGGGCTTGTGTAAAATATTTAATCTGGTTTGTTTGTTTTTTTGGGTTTTTTTTTTTTTGCTTGGCAAAAATTAATACAGTATGCTAGAATAGCCTTTATCCATTATGACAAATGGAACAACCTCCACGCTTTTAATCTGCCATGAGGGTGATTTTTCATTTCAATGGAGAGCTAAGTGATGGATGTGCAGTTATTTTCTAACCTGCCTGGTTACTGTCTCTTTGCTTTCCTGGATTCCATCTAAGAATTAGTCCAGAATCATTTAATAGCATGCAATATAGTAATACATTTTGGATACATAGAGATAGATAGAGAGATGATAGATGATATGCAGACAGACATATTTCCTTTTTCTGAAGAAAAGTAAAGCCAAGTACTACAAAATATAGTTAAATATTTTTGTCATAATTCTAATAGATCGATAATTTTGGAGCTAGTCTCTGGTAATAGGTTTTTTAAGATTTCATTTTCTAATTAAAGTACCTTTTCTTGACTGAAAGAGTCAAAAGCATGTAAATAAAAATTCATCTATAACTGGTATTAGTAAATTTTTTAATGGAATACAGAAATTATAAATTCCTTTTACCTGTATAGTTCCATAAGCTATTGTCTTGATAAATAAGTCAATATGTGATTTTCTCAGTATTAAATACAGTTCATGAGGTTTTTATGTTCATTTTCCTTAAAAAACAAACAAAAAACCCTAAATAATGTTCCATAGAAATATTCCGCTTAAAAAATAAATTAGAAATCTCCATTTTCCTTAAAACTGAAACCTTTCTAAATAATGTCCCATAAAAAATATTTCACTTAAAAATTAAATTACAGAACTCCACAGAATTTTCAATTAAAAGAGGCTGATTCTAGATTAATAAAAGAATCTTATTGCTTAGCTAGCAGACTGGCATGGAGACCTTTCTAAATTAAGAAGAAATATTATTTTTTTAATCATTGATCATTATATAATTAAAAACAACTTTACGACTGTCAAATATTACATTCTGAAGAAATCATTAGTGAAGATAGCAAGAAAATGTTGACTCCTGGGATTCACTCCACAGCTACTGAATTTCTGTGGGGTGGAGCCTGTAATCTAATTGTTAAACAGAATCCCAAGTTAATTTTTTTTTTTTTTTATCTTTTCACATTTATAGAGAGAAATTATCTTTTTGTCTTCAGTGCATAGTTATTTCTATTTTACTTTTGACAGAGAGAGAGAGAGAGACAGAGACAGAGACAGTTAGAGAACCGAACTGTGGGAACTCCCCAGTTCAGCACGTGGGTCCTGCCTGGGCCGGAGCCGGGATTCGATCCTCGGTCCTCATGGCCTCAAAGCGAGCGCTCAACCCGCTGAGCCGTCCCGGCTTTCCCCCCAAGTTAATTTTTAAGTCCACAGTTTAGCAAAAATATCCAGACCATAGTTTTGGGACCATTAATCTAATGTAGAATAAAAGTAAGCAGGGCAGTTGGAAAGTATACGAGTATGCACAAATTTTACTCAGATAATCACTGAAAGGAAACATTTATCTATGAAAAGTTATCAGCATAGAAATACTTTAGCATGAGAACAATAAAATTGCATAGTGCCTTACACATAGTTGGCTCCCAATAAATGTCTATTAAATGAAGGGTTGATGGATTAAAAATTAATAATGGCTTTTAATAAGACAGCACTGAATCAGAATAAAAATTATTTAGTACTTACTTATAATACATAGTATATAGGATATGGAGTCAAGACTGTGTTTATAGGACACAGATTGAGCAATGATAGCCTTGATCCTTATTAAATTACTCAATAATTCAACAGAAACTCAGTACCTTCCATATATACACAAAATGTCATCCCTTATACAACTTTCTCAATAATGTACATAAAGATGCTTTAAGTATATTTCTCTTTCTTCTATGGAGCTCATTCCTTCCTAGAGAATGGAAGCTAAGGTTCATCAACAATACTTCTTTTTTGCTAACTCAATATACGGACTAAAATATGTGTTCTGATTTATCAATTCCATTAATAAATTTTAATAAAAAATTTGGATTATTCAATCTTCTAAAAATCTTTTCTGCATGCTTGTCCTTGTAAATATACTCAGAAGTCTTTCAGTAATCATAGATAAAGATGAGGTACTATTTCCTGATTTTATCGTATTATGAAGTTGAAATTGTTGTAAAAAATATCCACATCATCATTGCTATTGTAGCAAAGTGATTAAACGGAAGTTTCAAATCACATCTTGATAAACTTTTATTCTTTTCATGATAAATTTCTAGATATTATTTGCACATAACTTCTTCCTAATCATACTTTAGTTTGTAGGAAATAATTATCTGGTTATTTGTTAGCAAATGCTTAGATTACAGTTTAATAATGAGTACTAATTTATTAACTCACAAAATGTTAATTGTAACAGCCAAGTAAACACAATACAATTACACAGTTGTGGTTTTAACTCCACAAGTGGAATAAATATTTTGATAACTTTACATTAATATTACAAATACAATATCGGATTTGATTATTAATCTAAGAGCTGCACAATTTAAGTGAAAAATAAAGTCTCAAACATTTTCAACAAATAACCAATAACATTGTCTGAAATTATGAATATATTAAGGTAGAAACAACATAAAACTATTCACATTTTCCTGAATGATTAAAGAAAAATGTGTCGTATCATGATGCCATCTTATGTTGATGTTAGGATTCTCATTAAGAGAAAGACCTACCCTTGTGGTCACCATAGGAAGATGGTATAGACCCCTCCCAATAACTACTGTAGATGTCAACACTAATAACCCAGATATACACCAAGGAGGTATGACAACTGTATTAGTCACCTAATGGACCTTCTGAGAACAGCAGGGCAGTGTGTAAAGTACTTCAGAATTAGCTAGAGTGACCTGAGAGAGTAATTAGTTAAAATGATGGTGATAAGTCTTTATTTTGGTTGAGAGTGGAATGGGGGTTTCCCAAAAGGCTGGATCTTGTGGTGGCTTGAACATTCCAGACCTGCCCACTCAGAAAATCAAAAATTGGAGGGAGCAGGCTTTCTTATCAGCTTGCCCACATGAGGGAAGAGGGGAAGAGAGATGACATTTGAAAGCTATCAATAATCCAAGAACAACAACAAAGACAAAGTCAGATTATTATACCATCTTTCAAAGGGAAATACCTCTATTAGAGGTGCTTTAAATAATCACTGTCCATCCTCTATTCTACTATGGGAATTTTAAATTCACTCTTCCATCAAATAATCATTTTCTAACTCTTTTCTGTGGTTTACACATTCTTTAAAGTCATGAAACAAGACTTTTTGCTTTGTGGAGCTTGTATGTAGTGGGATGTTAGAAAATAAACAAACAAACATAATAATAGATATGGG
This sequence comes from Craseonycteris thonglongyai, assembly GCA_004027555.1. Lineage (NCBI taxonomy): Eukaryota > Metazoa > Chordata > Mammalia > Chiroptera > Craseonycteridae > Craseonycteris > Craseonycteris thonglongyai. The sequence continues at coordinate 6,617 of PVKE010032156.1, forward strand.
AGTATCAGACTATTACATAAAATAAATTTGGGAACTATGATAGAAAGTACCTGTGGCCTGTCTTGAAGAATATAGTCAGAGAAGTTTTCTCCAGTGATTTCTGCAGCAAGACCTAGTCAATCATGCAAGTGTCTGAAGGACATGGAAAGATACAGGTATTTTTAAGTAAGTGAGCCAATGGTCTAATTTATTTACTATTTAGTCAGTTTTAAGTCACATTGTTTGCAATCTACAGAGCAGAGAGGACAAGTCTCCAAGTAAAAGATCCATTTCAGAGATTATTAAGGTGGTCCAGGAAAAAAATATTATGGAGTTTTTCAAGGGTGGTTGTAGTGGATATATAAAGAGAAGAAGGCTTCAAAGTACATTTGTTAGATAAAGCAGAACTGGTGAAACATAAGAAAAACACAGTAATGAAGAGTAACAATTTTGTTTGTTGGTTTAGCTTTTGACTTGAGTTTGTGGATGAGAAAATGATCATGTCATTTACTGAAAAGGGGTGGGATTGGTGGTTTGAGAATAAGAGTTATCCTTTGGGAATAAAAAGTCAACATTCAAAGAGAATTAAAATATAGAGCTGTTTCTAAGATTCTCCAATGCTAGCTTAATCAGTTACCAAGTGATTATTGATCATTTACCAAGTGGTAGGTATAACTGACACATGCTGAAGGTACTGTTAGTTACTGCTTTTTTTCCTGTGACCTTCAACACTCATTAGTGATTATTAATGCCAGTTGGATGATATAATAGGCAATAATTAAAAATATGGTTAGTATGCTAATTACTATCAAATGTTGACTTCAATTCTAATTAGGATACTTGCTGGTCCCAAAGTCATTTCAGGGTGTTTTGCTCTAGTCCCAGTTTTATTTTATGATGTTCACTAATATCGCTGTCTGGCAGGAACTGCTTTGGATCACAATGGATCTTCCAAGAGTTATGTCGCACCTTTAGCTATAAAACTTGACAACATCTATTTTTCTGGAAAGTTTTTACATTATCATTTTTAGCCTCAATCCATAGTTATTCCTTTTAATGTGAAAAAAAGTTATAAACAGGCAATATCCACGCACTCAATTCTTATGTAGCAATATTTTATATTGCAAAAAGTTTTTATCTATGTTTATTCACATTTCCTTTCTTTTTACTATACATGTCTCAAACGATTATCAAAAACAAAACAAGCAAACAATACAGCTGAACAAGGGAAAAGGCGTTTTAAGAATTTAATCGTTTTAACTTTTTCTTGCTATCAAAATTCCTTAAATATGAACTATAATAAATGGTACATTTACTCCAACATATACAAGTATACTTGTTATTTCTTACTTTCTGCTTGTAACAACTCTCCAAACAGATAATTCAGAACAACAAGAGAATCATGAAAGATATCCTGTACTTGTTACAAGGTTAGGCAAGAGTACATATTTAGAAAAATTTGCAATAAAGACAGATTTTTAAAAATAGTACTAGATTATCATAAATGTATTGAAGACCTAGCATGTACCATTTCAAAGTAACAAGATGATTTGGCTGGATGAAATATTTTCTACAAATAGTAGGTTGACAAAATTCACATAGGGTAGATAAAATAGTACAATGTTAAATTCCACAAACCCATGTTTCAGAATCCTCATTCTTAAAAGCATAAAACAACATCAATAACAATAAAGAATAAAAACAATCCCCAAATATCATTAAAACTCTAATACTAGAATTATCCACCTTAAATTATCTGGGCAGGACTAACATTAATAATGATACTTTAGGTTGCCATGTTACTAATCATAGTGGCTTGTTATCACCAAAGAAAAATAAGGAAACAAATTCTTCTAACTTTTATTTGTTCTTTTCAATGAAAAGGTTTTTAGATGATAATTTTAATTTTATCAAATAGATCATAACCTGTGATCATTTGTTCTTAAATATTATATTTAAGGCATGATGGTATATATAACAATATTTCTCTGTGTGAGTGTGTACATAAAATTTATATATAGAAAATTTACATTTTTTATCTTGCACTCTGTGATTTCATTCTATTAAGAGAATCACAAAAGAAGAGACATATTGAGAATATCTACTGTGAGAATATTTTTTCAGACTCAGACCAAGACCTTATGCCTAAGTGGCTCAGAAATTTGAGTCAGTACATTTTGGAAAGCATAATAATCCTGTTATTTAGATTAGGGAAAGATGGCTTCCTCTTGGTTGGTATTTCAGAAGGCTATGATTAGAATGTGGAAGGTGAGCCAGGACTTAGAGGATGAGTAGGATTTCAATAAGCCTGTATAATAATTTAAGACAATAACAAGGACATAGAGTTATGACAGAGAACATTAAAAAATGTCCCCCAAATCCAAATTATTAGTATGGAAATATGAATCCTGAAGAAAAATACTGGAAAGGAAATCTGGAAATAGATGGTATAGTTTTTAATGTATGTTATGATGTTATGTTACAAAGCTGAGTATAACTTGTTTCATTTTGTATAATTGCAACTATGAAGAACAATAAACAGTAGCTATGAGTCTCTGGAATTGTGTGTCATTTCCTTCCTTTTCAGTTTTGTTTATCTTTGAAATTTCTATTCATGTTGTTATTTACATTTATAATAAACACAAAGATAAAATACAATATGAAGTATATAATTCTGGTATATGTAAGACTTATAATTTACAAATATTCACAGTAACATATATAATGAACAGTTGTATAGCTACTATTCTTAGCCTGAAATACCCTTATGCTCTCTCTGGTTTATTTTATCCCTTTCTATAAGAATCAGATCAAATTCTACCATTAGAAACAAACAAACAAACAAAACAGTCCAGGACTTAACTTAGCATTTATGTAATTGACAGTATTCTATTTCTCTCACTAACTATAACAGTGATTTTCAACAGAGTGACAGAGTGGTTATATGTGCCAGTGAAAAAATGAAACATGAAAAATTCAAAATGCATAATACAATGATTACTCTTTATGAGAATGTTGCAACCCAATAAGCAGAAGTGATAAGAAAGATTGCCCCAATGGGCTGCATGAGGATTATTTAATAAAATTCATGCTTGAAGCATACTTTGTAAATACATATGTAAACACATGTATGCATTTGTATATATATGTATGTATGTATATATGTTTATATGTATATGTAGCAGCACTAGGGGAAACAGAGAGGTGGAATAATGGGGAGGATTCCATCTTCCCATCTGCTTAGATTTCCTTCTCAAACTTTTGGTGATGTCTGAAGTTCCACAGAATCCTTAGTGTACCAAAGTGTACTATTTAAATACTGTTGACTTTTGTTAAAATGTGTGTGCATGAGAAAAAATGATAATTATATAGAGGAGTTGGGGAGATGGGTGAAAAAGGTGAAGATATTAAGAAATATAATTAGGTAGTTACAAAATAGTCACGGTGTGTAAAGTACTGATTGTAAAGGGAATACAATCAATAACATAGCACTCCTATGTATAGTGCCAAGTAGGTACCAGACCAATCAGGGGAATCACAGCATAAATTTTATAAATGTTTAACCACTATGCTGTACACCTGATACTAATATAAAATAATATTGAATGTTAACAGTAACTGAAAAAATAACAAATAAATAAAAAAAAGAAAAAAATTAATAATTATACAGACACCGTGAGTATATTCCTTTTCAGTTTCACTGATAAAATTTACAGAATTTCTTTCATAGCATCCCATCCACTCCTATGGTATGGGATTAGCTTTTATTTTAAAAGCCACTTTTTTAAATTTATTTATTTTTATTTTTGAGAGAGAGAGAGAGAGATAGACAGAGAGAGAGAGACAGACAGACAGACAGACAGACAGAGACAGAGAGAGAACTGAACTGGGGGAGCTCCCAGCCCAGCACATGGTTCTACACAGGCCGGGGCCAGGATTCGATCCTCGGTCCCCAGCGCTACAAAGTGAGCTCTTAACCCACTGAGCCATCCCGGCTTCCCCAACTTTTTTTTTTTTAACGAAGCTATGCAATAACTTTCTAAATGTCCTCACTGGCAGCTTCCTTTATTTGCCTTTAAATGTGTCCTCTATATCTCAGCCAGAATTTTCTTTGTCAAACACAGTCTTTGAACCACAACTAATTGAGAGCTCCCCTTGGTTTAGAAAAGGACATTTGAAGTTCTTAGCTTGGTATTTACAACTATTCATAACATCCTTCAATCTACCTTCCCAGATTAATTTTCTATAACTGCCCCTCCTCCGAACCTTGATTAAGCCTGTACCCCAGACACAGCAAAGTATAAATCATTTCTGAAACACATATCATTTCATTGCCACCTCATCTTTAGCCATGAAGATTCCCTCTTCCTGAAATGCCCTTCCTGGGTATCACCACCTCTATCTCTAGTAGAATGCAATTTGTCCGTCAAAACCCAAACTTCGAGGAACCATGATATCCCTTGACACAAAATTAATTACTCTCTCCTTTTTCTGTAACATAGTATTCTTATACCATAGAATTTATTAATCAGATTTTGTCTGTTAAATGTTGACTTCCACCCTATAACATAAATTTCAATAAAAGTTCATAGAACATAACCAATGTGCACATACACATCTTAGTGGTACATATCAGTATACAAATAGATATGTATGAATATATATACTTATGCTATACACAAGAATTGTTATTATTAAAAACAATGCAGACTGATTAAAAATATTGTTGAAATGGTGTCTATGGTTGTTTCTTAAATTATTTAGATACCGTAATTGCCTAGTTTTTCATAACATATTAAGAGTGGATCTAAATGCCTGTAACAGCTTTACCTAAAAAGTGTAAATTATGGAAATAACACAATTATGGTATATCAAATTCAAAACTAAAACTAGTAAGGAGTTAGATGTCCAGTATTCAAGGGAAAACAATGCATGGATCTGGGGAGTACAGTGCCTCATAAGTAGCGTTTGTGTGCCACTTGTGTCCAACAATTTTATGTCTTTGGCTTCTGAGATGCCCACTAACAAGCATAGTATTCCTTTCGCAAAAATATTTATAGTGGCAGATACCCTAATGGCTTTTAATGGTCTGATTTGTGCCAACTTACATTTTGACCTGCCAGTGGTCAAGAGAGTCTAGTGTCTCATCTTCATTTACTTCTCCAAATTTCTCAGCAGTTTACCCTATGCACTTAGCTCTACATTTTGTGGAGTCCCCCAGTGGCTACTGTCTTGCTGTCTTTAGTTTGAGGTATACCTATTATTTTCCCCTTGTTGAAACAATCCTTCCTAACTCAACCAGAGGCTGCCTTTCTGACTCTCTGTGCACACTTCCTGAGACAGCAGCACCTGCCCAGTGCACTTACCAGGAAGATGAGGTCGTCCACAAGCCCCAATGTTGTGGCTCCTTAAGTCTCACTGTGAAAAAACCTGGAGTCTCTCCCACCCCGATTTTCCACTGGGGAGGATTAGGACAAACAAACTCAAATAGCTCAGAACACGACATAAGCAGAACTCCATCTGAGACAAGCTCACCTACCGGAGATCCAGGCTAGCAGCTGAGAGGGAGCAATCCAGAGGCTCCATGGAACCTTCCCCTGCGTCCAGGAGTCTTTTGGGATCTTTAGCAGCTGTTCTCAGGTGCCATCCCTTGGCCACAACTGTTCAATAACAAATCTAAAACTATTTGGGAACAAGGCCGCAGCCCTTTATGCAAGGGAAAATAGCACGTGGACTGAGCCAGCGCAGCACCATACAAGCAATGTGGCCTCTTCGCAAGGGATTGTGGGTCGTGGCGGGTTTCACAGAGTGTGAGAAGTGCAGCCAGAAACAGGGTGGTATTGGCTGGGACTGTCTATCTGATCTAATTAAAATCAAGATATTTGAATATTGAAAGATCAAGGAGCAAGAAAGTCAGGATAGAGCCCAGGTTTGGATTGGCATTTGGGGATTGGCTGATTGGAGATACTGCATTTCCAGCAGGAGCAGCCTTTGCAAGAACACTGAACTTCTGATCTTGCACCCGGGGCAGGAGCAGCTCCATCTTCAGTCTAGAAATGTATTTGAACAGGTGCAAACAAATCGTATAGTATATGCAGCCTGTACTATGCCAGTGCTGCGTACTTTCAGTCGTAGGTGACTGTTCAAATATTTAAATATATATATATATATATTTTTTTTAACTTGAAGATAATATCATAAGAATTATTTTTGTTTCAATGAAATGTCAATGTTGGAGAAAGGACATTTGATCAATGTTGATGCGTGTAATACAAGATAAAATTAAAAAACAATCCTAATGAATACGATTCTGATATCACAGAAGCTTTTAAAATGCTAACTAGTAAAACAAAAAGGTAAATTTATTATTTTATTTTATAATATATTTTTTATAAATGTCATTTATTGTTAGCATTGTTATATTATTATATAATAAAATATTGTGTTTAGTGTTTTTCTAAATAGAAAGTGAATTTTGAGTCTCATAACCTCTGACTTTTCAATAACTTATTTTCCTAGCATATATTTAGAAAATAGAGACTAATATAATGCAAATTATGCAATTTACATTCATATGCATGGGTATAAAAAGTTAGTGTATCAAAATAGTCATTCCTCTATTCATATTCTTTCATAAAACGCTCTTCTTTTCTTTTGCACTTAAATTACTATAGTCATTTGTGGTCATCATTGTAATAAATACTATGCCCACTTAATTAGAAATAAAGTTATTATTTAGGTAGAGTGTTTATTCTGTCCTAGAAGTAAAATTCTAATTATTTAGCTCCTGAAGTTTAACTGAGTGTTACTAGGGGAGTCACACCCATCAAGCATTTTAAAAAATAGCTGGAAACTGCAGAGCAGAGGAAAATTTAAAGTAGTGTCCCAGAATGTGGCTGTACACCAAGAAATAATAACTCAAATTATTTATTCACCTACCTTGGGCTAGATGATATGTTAGATGTTGTACATCTATATTAATGTCTAACCCTCACAAAATATTCATTCCTTGATTTTTCAGTCTACTGAGGTTCGAAGTTTAACTCTGTCAAAATATATTTTCACCGTCCTGACATTAAAAAACAAAATGTCCACCAAAGCTGTAGATGTTTTACTGCTACATTGTGCTATCTTTCAGGCTTGTAGTGAGTGGGATAGGCATATTTTGCTTTTACCTCCTATAGTCTTTGCGTTCAGAATTGTAGTACAAAGGATTTTCTTCAGTCTTATGTTCCTATACTCTGGCACTAGAAGAGATATAATCGCATTCTATGATTTGGGTGATTAGAATAGAAGACTAGAGTGGTGGTTTCAACTTCTTATAAACATTGGGGAATTTTTGCACTAATTTATCTAAGATTAAAGTTTACTATCTCATGTTGCTTTTCACAGAACGTTTTCTTAGAAACTCTCTACTTGGTGCTATCAGAAGCAGATATTAAAGAAACACAGGAGTTGAATGATAAGGGAAACAGATTTCTAATACTAGTGTTTCTATCCATATCCACTTCCTCCATCCCACAGAAGCAGAACATCCCATAGTTTTGCTTTTATAGTTCACATTTTGATTTTCTATAATATTTTGATCTAGAGGAAAATTCACTGTATCTCCTTTGTAAAAAGTATCTGGCCACAACTGACTAAAATTTCTACTAAAAATACAAAACAAAACAAAACAAAAAACAAAAAACTGAAAAAGACAGAAGTCAGTAAAACTCCAAAGACTAAATCTGATTGACTTTGGTAAGGAATCTAGCCCACTAAATTAGAACAGGATGGCTCATGGTAATAGTTTATACCACGAGTTCTAACTTATTTTATGAATTCCATTATTTCAAAGGCCTACTAATAAACGATAACATTCAGATATGGAATCAAGAAAGCTAGCTCCAGACATTGTATCTTTCCTAAACAACACAATATTTCCAAAGGAAGTTCCAATGTCATGTAGAAACTCATTGAAGCTGTTGACAAATACAGACTCTGGATAAATCTCATTGTGTTGAAGCATTACTTAAAAGAAAATACAGTTTGCATGCTCTCAATGAAAATATATTACTTGTATAAACAGAAAAAAAACATGAATAGCATTTGAAAAATAAAGTAAAATGAGGTGAGTAGAATTTGGTAAACAAACAACTGGCATCATAAGGCATTTTCTTCTCCAGTTGCTCTTTTGGCTCCTCAGCCCATTCTGAGCAGTGAGAAGCCATTAGAGCAGGTGGCTGCTCATTTTATTTTGATATGGAAGATTAACCTCAGAGCTATTTCTGCATTTGCTGGGAAACAGTGAGTCATGACAATTGTAAAACTATCTCCGCCAATATGCAATGAAATTATTTTACATCAGGGCTTACTTGCATATGGGATGAGTGTTACAAAAGGATATAAATTATTTAGAATATATAAATTATTATTATTTTTTAATTTTCAGTCCTTGTGATAGTGATTTGCTTATGAAAACAAAATGGAAGGACAAGCATTAACTGTACCACCACAATATTTGTTTTGTTTTCTAAACTGTGAAAGTGGAATTGCAACTAGTGAACTTGTTTTGAAGCAAAACCAGAATTGGTCTATAGCCCCTGAGAATCGATATTTATTAGTTATTTGTATTAAACTTAACCTAAAATAAGTCTATCCATATGTGCATATCCCTTTCTGTTCTCAGTAGTGGCTCTGCTATATTCCCCCCAGATTCATTTTGTTAATTAAATATCAACACATTTTAGATCAATATTAGTACTGGGGCTGTTTTGACCTTGTATTTGAAATATCCTTCTATTCCACAGATGAGACACATAAGATAAATTTAGAGGAAAAAGATAATTGACATTTTGTTTAAAATGTTTGGTAGGTCCAAAGAATTAGTCTTTGTGAATTTGGCCAGAACATTAATATTATCACACTGCAATCAGCATCTGTCAGTTCTCATCAGGAGTATCATCTACATCTAAAGGACTGTTTTTGGTATTTTTCAGACCACATAACAAGAATCCACTTGATAATGATAGAGGTAGACTGTAGTTAAAACTGCACAACATTCAGGGAATTGCTAACAGTAGATATTTATCTTTAGAACAAAATAAAAATGTTAAATTGTCTCCAAAAAAATTTCCATAGGCATAATACACAGCAATTTATACTGAAGTGTACTATATTGTTACTGAAAACTACCTTAATTTCCTAATCTTTTAGGCCTTATATTTCATTTAGTATTTGAAATTCACTTTTTAAATTAATAATTTAAATTAATTAAACAAATAATTTAATTTTCATTAATAGGAACATTCTATTAGGCTTGTTATATATGATGTCTGGTGTTTTGGCTAACTGTGGAAACCCAAAACTATAGTAATTTAATAAATTAATTTTTGAAAGAAATTTTTAACTTTTCAAATGTATAAATTTTGATAGTTAATTTTATTTGTCAATAGGGTTTGGTCAAGCACTACTCTACACGTTAATGTAAAGGTATTTGTATATAGTTGGAATTAAGTAAAGCAAATTACTTTTCCTATAAGTGGGCCTTATCTAATCAGTTGCAGGTCTTAAGAACAATGCCTGCAATTTCTCAGAAAAGCTGTTCTGTATCAAAACTGCCACAGGAAACCTGCCTGAGTTTCCAGCATACTAGTCTATCCTGCAGGCTTTGGAGGCAAGACTGCAACATCAACTCTTACTGAATTTCCAGCCTACTGGCTTACCCTGTGGATTTCAGACTTGCCTGCCCTTACCAATCACATAAGCCAATTCCTTTAACTACAAATCTCTTTCTCACTCCATCTGATGACTCTGTTTCCTTAGAGAGCCCTGACTAATACAACAAACTTATGTGACTTGAGAGTTTCACTAGGATGAGATCACTGTGCTGTAAACTTCCTAGATAATGTTAGCTGTTTTCCTAAATGATTATACACACATTTACACTCTAACTAACAGTATGTCAGATTTCATACTGCTTCCTAATCTCACCTGTCTCTGCTTCCCTACTAGTATTATATTGAAGATATTGTCAGTTTTGTGAACGTGAAGTAGTACTGCCTTATGATTTATATTTCATTACTTTCGAACAACAAGTTCGGTAGGAAAATATAACACCATGAGAAAAATAATAACAAAAAAGGGAAGTTAAATCATTCATCTAACATTTTATTTGAGTAAACAAATTTATTTTTCAGGGGCATTTAATGTATGGCATAGTATTAGCCACTTAGAATTTTACACCTTCATGGAGCTTACCCACGGCATCTGAGTGATTTAGATCTTGGTCAAATCACTCATGGTGAAACATACTGCCAGTGGTCTGGTCATCTCTAGAGATCAGAATTGAAAGAGAAAGGAAACAGCATTCATAGTAACACTTGGTAATATTGGCAGTACAAGGAGAAGAGAAGAATCAATATTTTAACCTATAAATGTAAAATTTTTGACATAGAATCTGTAGGTTTGAGAAGAAAATAAATATTCAAAGAGAAAGATTACTAGGCAAATATTATATTTAAAGAGAAAAAACAGATTCTAATGGTATAGTTTTCAGGAAGCAGTTGTGAATGAAGGACTACAGATCAACAAAATAGTCAAGAAGAAAGACCAAAGTTTTGGGAGCCCTTCTTATTCAAGTATTAGTTGAAGCCAAGCACTTGGAAAAGGGGAGTGTATAGAAAGATTGGAGAATAAAGAAAGGAAGAGTGTCAGAGAAGCCTAGAGAGGAAAAGAAATTTCCAAAGGCATAGTTTTTGGGTGTTTTGTATTTTGTTTTTTTGGACTTCTGTACTACACTTTCTTCTTCACTTCCCACATCTGTTCTTTAGGTTTGCCAATGTCTATTAGAAACCTACTATTGGACAAGAATATACAATATTAATACCTATTGAAAGAAGCTTAATATGTAAAAATTGCCAGCTTTCTCTATTTTATACACAAGGAAAAATCTGTGCGCTAAATTTACACACATCAACAGGGTGAATATCTAACATTTTTTTTAATTTGGTATTTAATGTCAGGCCAACTGGGAGATATATTTTGGGAGTGAGCATTACCTGTTACTCCTAAATCTCATTATTTAGATATTTGCCTCATTGTTAATTTGAACAATAATTTTCCTTTTATGCATTGCCCTTTTCAAATAAGGAACATAAGAAAGAGAAATACACATGCTATTGATTTATTTTATGTGATCTAAGGGTTTATTATCGAACTGAGACATCCTAATGGGAATACTCATCGACAAGGACTTGAGCAGCAGCAGCAGCTTTAAGCATTTCACCTTAAATTATTTCTAGAATGAGATAAGACATAAACTATAGACTTTGTAAAACACAAGTATAGACCGATTTCTCTGACTAGTCAACAAACGAACAACATCCTTTGCCTGCAAGTTCTCCACAGGATCACATTTGACATAGAGTGGCTGCCCTTCTTGTTCATGTGGTCTTCCTTCGGTTTCCCTCCATTCTTTAAAAACGTGAAAGCCCCCTTTTTGGTCTGCAGGAGCCTTGAACACAATGAACCCTGTTTTAGGGGGTGCTTAAAGAAGAAACTCTTACCACCAACCCGTGTGTATACTCTGGTGCTGTGTTTGCCGGATCCTCTGTGTATCTGTCTAAACTGGGGTTTTTCCATCTTCGAGAAAGCAGGTTTTTTTGTTTGTTTGTTTCTGACAAGCACCATATGATATCACTATATGTGAAATCTAAGAGGAGAGAGAGATAGAGACAGAGATGATGGATGAATGGATGGATGGATGGATGGATGGATGGATGGATGGATGGATGGATGGATGGATGAATAATAGATACAGAGTATGGACTGGTGGTAACCAGAGTTGAGGGGTGGGTAAAATGAGTGAACACGGTCCAAAGGTACAAATTGACAAATTTCCAGTTATAGAATGAATAAATCAGGAGGATGTGAAGCACAGTGTGGTGACTATAGTTAGGAATACTGTGGTCTATATTTGAAAGTTGTATATTAAAAGTGCTCATCCCCCCCCCCAAATTATATAAATAATTGTGTGTTGATGGATGTTAACTTATTGTG
>PVKE010032157.1:0-18505 GCA_004027555.1 Craseonycteris thonglongyai
AAAAAAAAAAAAAAAAAAAAAAAAAAAAAAAAAAAAAAAAAAAAAAAAAAAAAAAAAAAAAAAAAAAAAAAAAAAAAAAAAAAAAAAAAAAAAAAAAAAAAAAAAAAAAAAAAAAAAAAAAAAAAAAAAAAAAAAAAAAAAAGAAAGGTAGATGCTGGATGGTTCCATTTATATAAAATTTAGAAACAAGAAAACTTGTGTGCAAATGTACATAGCAGCATTATTCATAACAGCCCCCAAATGGAAGCAACTCAAATATCCATTAACTGATAAGCAAATCAACAAAATGTAGTCTCTCCATACAATGGAATGTTATTCAGCCATAAAGGAATAAAGTACTGATACATGCTAAACATAGACAAACTTTCAAAACATCATGTCAGTGAAAGACAGCAGACATAAAGACCACATTCTGTATGATTTACATACGTATGTAATGTCTAGAATAGGCAAATCTATAGATTAATGGTTGCCTAAAGCTGGGGTGGAAAGTTGGAAAGAAATAAGGAGTGACTGGTATGGATTTGGGGTGGGGGGGGAAGGTAATGAAAATATTCTAAACTTCACAACTTTATGAATATACTAAAAACTATTGAATTGCACACTCTAAGTGGGTGAATAGTATAACTTGTGACAATATCTCAGTAAACCTATGAAAGAAAAAGTGGGCAAAACTCATTGATGGTAATAGAGGTCAGAATAGTGGTTACCCTAGGAGGGAGTCTCTGAGGTGCCAAAAGTATTCTATATCTTGATCTGAAAGGTGATTACAAGGTATACGAGGGCTGTCCAGAAAGTATCCAGCCATGGAGTATGAAAAATAGAGACATTTATGGATGGATTTTTTTCTGGACAGCCCTTGTATACATATATATATATAAAACGCATCAAGTTGTATATGAAAAATTTGTGCACTTTATTTCATGTTTGTTATGATGCAATAAAAAAACAAAATCTAAATTAAGGACAACCACCAAAAGAATAAGAGTAGGATGTATAATTTTTAAACCAGGAGAGGCTAAGCGGAAATAAAGAAAACTCTTGTAATCCCAAGGAGGGAAGGGGTGGAAAAAAAGAAAAAAAAAATCCCATAGAGCATTTTCAAAACTTGACCATGTACTCAGTCATAAAACAGGTCTCCCCATATTCCATAGAACATGTAACCTATAAACCAAGTTCACCAACCACAGTGGAATTAAGATAGAAATCAGTAACCAAAGGTTAACTAAACCCATCCCAAACCAGGTGGAAGGAGGGAAGGAGTAGAAAAGTAGGTTCCCAGTGACAGGCAGAAACCTCAGAGGCCAAGGCCAAAGCTTTGCCTCCCTCATTGCCAAGAGTAATGAGGCTGAGGCAGCAGCTGCAACGTGGACTCAAGGCCCCGTGAAGCCCTACTGTCCCCAAAGATTCTAGGACTCTACTCTTCAGGAGTTGTAGGTCACAGGGGTATTAGCTCAATCAACAAGGTGACCTTGGAAAGTGAGCTTTCCCGCCACACCCCAGACCCCTCTGTCCACTCCTCCCCACTGTAACCATCTGCCTCAGCATGGATGTTCCTTTGCTTCCACAGAGGCCAGATTTGAGAGAAATCATAGTTCTGCAGGGGGCAACTGTGCCCTGTCCTGTTCCTCACCCTAGCAAACTCAGCCCTGACTGCACCCTAGAATCTCCCTGACTCTGCTCCGTCCAACTCCACAGGGGCCAAGTTTCCCATCAAATGGACAGCTCCTGAAGCCATTAACTTTGGCTCCTTCACCATCAAGTCAGATGTCTGGTCCTTTGGTATCCTGCTGATGGAGATCGTCACCTATGGCCGGATCCCGTACCCAGGTAGGGAAGGAGGCATAGCTTGGGGCTGCTTCCAGGGCCCAGGTGGCTCCCTTCTCCTGTCACCATCCATTCAGACTGAGCTGTGGACCTTCATCCCCAACTTCCCCTCACTTGCCCCATCTCAGTTAAAGGCACCACCATCTACCCAGTTTCTTAAGCCTGAAATCTAGGGTTATCCTCTACCCTACCTTTCCTCTCAACCCTTACCACATCCAAGAAGTACAAGGTTCTGGGTATTTGACTCCAAAACACATGCCAAGTCTGCCCACTTATAACTCCACAACCCTCCCCCATAGCCAGGCCAATAGCATCTCTCATCTTAATGGTACATGGCTGCCTAACCAACCACCCTGCTGTCTCCCCTCTCTCTGACTTGCAGCCAGAGGGATTTTTCTAAAACTATGACTCAAATCTTGCCCCTTCTCCACCTCTCTTTCATGGTCTCCCATCATAATTAGGACAAAATCCCAAACTCGTACTTGGCCTACAGCTCCTGCACAATCCAGCTCTTGCCACTTCTCCAGTTCTACCTCATGGTGACCCCACCACCCGGGCATCTAAAGTACCATACAGGTCCCCGTGCTTCTCGTTCACAACACCCTACATGGCTCCCTTCAGAGCATTCATCACAATTGATAATTATATATTTAATATTTTCCCCATCAGACTCTGAGCTCTGCATGGCCAGAAATCACGCCTGTATTCCTCGCTGATATATCTATACTGCCTCCTTTTGTGCTTGGCACATAGTGGGTGCTTAGTAATTGTTTGTGGAATGAATTAGGATCCGCATGCTTGTGGGAAGCACACTCAATTGAGTATACCATGTGTATGTACAAGAAGATATACCCAACATGTAGATTGCCTGGGACTCCATAATGTTCTCTGTTCTGTCTCCTGGGGTATCTGTCACCAGGACACTGGGAAGAGGGGGCAAGGTGGATATAAAGAGTCTCTTTTATGTAAAAAGTCTTGAATTTGAATCCTGTCCCCATCACCTACCATGTTTTGAAAAATTCACTTTACTTCTACCTCAGTGTCTTCGCCTAGTAAAAATATACGTAATGATATTTACCCTGTGGAAGTGGATGTGAAGATTAGGAACAAAAGATATAGACACTGTTCATTCAACAGTATTTATCAAATTCCTACTGTGTGCGAGGCATGGGAGGTGTAGTAACAGATGAGGTCCCTGCTTGTAAGGTTCTCACGTTTCAGCCTAGAGCAACACACACTGAACAGACACACTCTCAGCTAGAGATCACTGCTGAGAAGAAAGTGAGGAGGAGGTGTGTGAGAGGGAGTGACGCCGCTCCTGTGCACCAGGAGCACCTGTCAGAGCGGGTCATAGTTGAGCTGAAAGACAGCTGAGTGAGGACCTAGGGAAAGAATTTCAGGTAGAAGTCACCACTAGCTCTCAAGGCTTGAGGTGTGCTTGAAGAATAAACAGCAAGGAAACCAGGTAGCTGGAGATAAGGCATCAGGACAGATGGTTGACCATGAGGTGGGCAGGGCTTGGATCTGTCAGGACTAATGGTCATGGTGAAGAGTGAACGGGTGTTAGTCTAAGTATGCAGAAGCCATTGGAAGGTTTTGGGCAGGGAAGTGGCATCATCTGATTTCCCTCTTTAAGTGTTGCTTTAGTTCAGCACAGAGAGTGGATTGGGGGCTGGGGATAGGGTGGCAGCCACAGCCGTGACACAGGGAGAGGTGGTGATGGTGACAGAGATAAGTTGATGGGTTGGTGCTATGTTGCGAAAGAAGAATGTGACTTGCTGATGTGGAAGGTGAGGGAGTGAAGGACCAAGCCAGGATGGTTCTCGTGGTTTAATTGAGCAACTGGGTGGGTGATGATCTAGGGACAGAAATCCCAGCGTTCTGTATTAGTGCAGTTATATTTGAGGTGACTTGTAGACATCCAAGTAAATATGTTCAAGGAAGCACTTGGATATATGAGTTTGGAGTTGCAGACTGGTAAAATAAAATTGGAGATTGTAGACGGTTAAATATTTGACCTTAAGGATACCTAAGAAACTTGAACGAGGAAATAGTTGCACTCATATATAGGCAACATCAAGTGTGCCACCTGACTGTTTTGTCTTGAGGGCACAGCAGGAAAAATCAGGCAGTGGGATTAGAACCCTGTATCCATTAGGATGGATTAGGCTGCAAGTAAGAGAATAACAGACTAAGAGAATGGTGGAAACAGTAGGCGAGTTATTATCCCCCATAATAGGGCTCTGGCAGTGGTGACTGGTTAGTTCAGCTGCTGGGCAGCTCTGAGGACTCTAGGTTGGTTTCCTCCTGTGGTCAGATGCTACTGCAGCTCCAAGGATCACATTCTCACAGTGTTCAAAGGAAGGACGAAGTGTGTGTCCTCCAAAATCTCTTTTCATCAGGGAGGAAAACTCTTTCTGGAATTCTCTTGGGAGACTCCCCCTCAACTCCCACTGGCCAGAGCTGGGTGCCATGGCCCTGCCCTGGCTGTAGGGGAGGCTGAGGAAGGGAAGTATCTGGCTTTCACAGAGGGGCTCAGCTCCAACGAGGAAGTAGGGAGTGATGACTGTGTGGGGAGGCCACAGCTCTGACCCCCTGGGGCCCCCATCCCCAGTCCCTCCCGTTAAAGCTCCATGGCTCCTTCTCAGGGATGTCAAACCCCGAGGTGATCCGGGCGCTGGAGCGCGGGTACCGGATGCCGCGCCCAGAGCTCTGCCCGGAGGAGCTCTACAGCATCATGACTCGCTGCTGGAAGAACCGCCCCGAGGAGCGGCCCACCTTTGAGTACATCCAGAGTGTGCTCGAGGACTTCTTCACGGCCACCGAGAGCCAGTACCAACAGCAGCCCTGACGGCTGGGGCTGGGCGCCTCGCGAGGCCTGCGAAATGGCTCCAGCACCCTGCCCGCCCCCAGACGCCCACCCTCATCTGTCACGCGGGTGGGCTGCACTGAACACTCCTTTTATGACTCTAGCAATCCACCATCTGACCTTCTCAGGAGACCCCAAGTTGATATTCCTATGGCCTGGGACAGCAGGATTCCGATTACAGCTGTGGTTTGGATGGGAATCTTTAAAAGTAATGAAATAAATATTTAAATAAAAGAGATGAATGTCAAAGGTTTTACTGACGAGTCAACTTTTCTTCCAGTTCCTGAGTATCTCATTGCCTTGTTGCTGGGTGACAAGTCAGAAAGGGGGAAAGTCCCCCCGCCCTGAGGCCAAGAGTGCAGAGAAGTGAGGTTCAATACTCAAACTTTTCTAACTACCCCCCAATACTAGCTTTGTTAGTTTCCTATTGCTGCGATAATGAATTACCACAAACATGGTGGCTTAAAACATCTTTGTCTTAATGTCTCCATCACTCCAAAGATAAGAAGGCCTGTTTCCACTGACCTCAAAATAATAATAGTAAACATGTATGCAGTACATCACTTATCATGTGACAAGCATTAGTCTAAGCTGTTGACAGATATTAACTTACTCAGTCCACATAACCATCCTATTAGGTAAGGTCTTTTATGATATATGTTCTACAGATGAGGAAGTTGAGGTTTAGAGAGGTTTAAGAAGCTTGCCTATCTTCACACCTGTTAGGATGGTTATTATTAAAAACAACAACAGAAAATAACAAGTTTGGTGAAGATGTGGAGAAATTGGAACCCTTGTACATTGTAGGTGGGAATGTAGAATGGTGCAGCCACTGTGGATCATGGTATAGCAGTTCCTCAAAAAGTTAAACATAGGGGAAGCCAGGATGGCTCAGCAGGTTAAGTGCGCACTTTGCAGTCCCAGTGTCCGAGGATTGAGTCCCGGCCCATGCGGACCCATATGCTGAAATGGGGTGTGCTTCCCATGTGGGAGGCCCCCAGTTCAGTTCTTGCAGGACAAGCTTCCCATGTGTGGGAGGCCTCTGGTTTGGCCCCCAGCTCATGGGGACATGCCTCCCATGTGGGAGGCCCTGAGCCTGGGTCCCACTCTGCATGGCCCCTGCCCACCTAAGTGGAATGAAACTATGTCAAAAAACTGATGATGTGCAACTATGGAGAATACTCTGGGCTCTCCCCCTTCTCTCTGTCTCTGTCTCTGTCAAAAACAATAAAATAAATCTTAAAAAAAAAAAAGTTAAACCTAGAATTACCATATGATTCAGCAATTCCATTTGTGGGTGTATTCCCAAAGAACAGAAAGCAGGGAGTGATGCTGGGATAGCTCAGCGGTTGAGCACTTACCTTGCGATAATCGTGAGGTATGGTGCTCAATTTCTGGCCCTGGCCCATTCAACCCCATATACTGAACTTTGGCACAACTGGTAACCACTGGGATAGCTCAGCAGTGAAAGTTCTCGCCTCTCTTTGTGGAATGAAACTATGTGACAACTAATGATGGACAACTATGGAGACTGCTCTGGGCCCTCCCCCTTTCTCTCTCTCTCTCTCTCTCTCTCTCTCTCTCTCTCTCTCTCTCTCTCTCCTTCTCTCAAACAATACAAAAATATAAATTAATAAATAAAAGAACTGAAGTCAGGGACTGAAACAGATATTTGTACACCCATGTTCATAACAGCGTTATTCACAATAAACCAAAATGTGGAAACAACACAAATGTCTTAAAAAGGAATAACATTCTGATACATGCTACAACATGGATGAAACTTGAAAATATTATGCTAAATGAAATAAGCCACACACAAAAAGACAAATATTACATAATTCCATTTATATGAGGTAGCTAGAATTAGGCAGATTCATAGAGAAAATAGAATAGTGGTTACCAGGGCTAGGGTGAGGTAGGGTAAAAATATAATGGGAGTTAGTGTTTAATGAGTACAGAATTTTGGTTTGAGAAGATGAAAAGTTCTGGAGATGGATGGTGGCAATGATTGCACAATATTGTGAATATACTTGATACCACTGAATTGTATATTGAAAGGTGATTAAAATGGTATATTTTATATGATGTATATTTTATTACAATAAAAGTTTTTTAAAGGAAAAAAGAAACTTACCCATGTGATAGAGCTAATGAGAGGTGGGGATGGGATCTAAACTCAGGCAGTCTAGTGCCAGGATTCTGGTGCATGTTACCAAAAAAGATTGGGATATGAAAGCCCTTTGGGAAAAACAGAAAGTCTGAGGAGGGGGAAAATGGAAATACTGAGAAGGAATAATAAGCCATTTGTGGATCTTTGTCCCTTATCAGTCATCTCTCTTCAAGTATCCAGAAATGGTGGAAAACACCCAGGATTCAAGCTTCAGGAACACTAGTTACAAGTTTGAAATTTATGTGGGGGAGCTGGGATGGCTCAATGGGTTAGGTGCTCACTTTGCGGCCCCAGGGACCAAGGATCGAATCCTGACCTTGGCCCATGTGGACCCATATGTTGAATTCGGGTGTGCTTCCCGTGCGGGAGGCCCCCAGTTCGGTTCTCGCCCCCCAGTTTGACTTCTGGCTCAAGGGGGTGTGCCTCCCATGCTGGAGGCCCCCAGCCCAGTTCCCACCTTGAGCGGCCCCTGCCCACCTGTGTGGAACAAAACCATGTTGGAAACTGATGATGTACAGCTATGGAGACTGCTCTGGGCCCTCCCCTTCTCTCTGTCTCGCTTGGTCTTGGTCTCTGTCAAAAACAATAAAATAAATCTTAGAAAAAAAGTGTGAAATTTATGGTTTAGTAGCTATAAGACTCCAAGCAAGTCCCTCCTAGTCTCTCAACCACTCATCCAGCATCCCGCCTCCGTTTTTTTAAAGATTTGTTTTTTATTGTTTGAGAGGAGGAGGAAATGGGGGAGGGCCCCGAGCAGTCTCCATAGTTGTACATCATTAGTTGTGACATGGTTTCATTCCACACAGGTGGATGTGGGGCCACGCAGGGCAGGAACTGAACGGGGGGCCCAGAACCTTCGCCATGGAGCCATCCAGTCAGTTACCAGTTGTACCGCAGTTCAGTATATGGGGTTGCACAGGCCAGGGCCAGGACTCAAACCCTGGCCTCCTAGTCTCTCAAGCTTTCTTACCCTTGGGGATCACATCTGTTCTGCTACTCTCCAGGATGGTTGTGCAGGTCACAAGAGGTAATGGGTGTGTGTTTTAATTTCTTTTTTATTTTTAAGATTTATTTTTATTGTTTTTTACTGAGAGAGACAGAGATAGAGAGACAGAGAGAAGGTGGGAGGACCAAGAGCAGTCTCCATAGTTGTTCGTCATTAGTTTTCACTCCACAAGTGGGCAGGAGCTGCACAGGGCAGGAACTGGGCCTGGGGCCTCCTGCATGAGAGGCACAAACCCCCATGCTGGCAGCCTCCCACATGATTAGCTCCTCCTGGTGAGAACCAAACTGGGGGCACAGCCCAGTTTGGCATATGGGTCTGCACAGGCTGGGGCTGGGATATGATCTTCAGACCCCGGGGCTACAAGATGAATGCTCAACCCACTGAGTCATCCCAGTATCCTCGTGTTTTAATTTTCTATTGCTGCATGAGAAACCACTTCAAATCTAAAACAACTGGGCTCAGATGAACAATTTTTCTGTTCCATATTGTGTTGGACAACATTATGCATATGGCCGCATTCACCTGGCAGTTCTGCTGGGGTGAGAATGGCCAGTATGACTTCAGTCACAATACTAGTGCTCAGCTGGAGGTTCTAGAATGTCTTGCGTTGGTGGGGCCTCCCTTCCTTTTCATGTGGCTCTCCAACAGGATAGCCAGACTTCTTTAGACCCAAGAGGGTGGAAGCAGAAGTTTCCAAGAACGGACAGTCATTTGTACCATGTTCTATTGGTCAAAGCAAATGATATGGCCAGCCAGACTCAAAGGGAGCAGAATCTACCTCTTGATGGGAGAAACAGCATGCTCATGCAAAGATGGGAGGACGTATCGACAATCATCCTTCCAGAAAATCCCACAGTGGTGCTCATAGGTGGGGATCAGAGTTCTAAGAGATAGGATTAGGTAAGAAAGTTTTATGTATAGTTTTAGTCTAATGCTAAATGCTGCAGCACACAGCAAATGGTAAGTGCTGATTATTATCATCATTATTATCAATCATTATTATCCTTTTAACAATTTTTTGAAACAATTCCCAAAAAGCATTTGTACTATATCCACTTTACAATGACACATGAGCAAATGAACTTTCAGTTCTCTCTCTCTCCCAATTTTAGCACCATTCCTCTTGGAGTCCCCTTTTCTAGATAGTGGAAACTGAGGCTTAGGAAGGTGGAGTGACTTGCCTCAAGTCACATACTTACCTAACTAACACATGGTGAAGCCCACATCTAAAGATGTCTTCCTCCACTAAATGTGCTGCTTTTCATTCATTTAATAAATAGTGTTATTATTGTATTAGGCACCTACCATATGCCCGAAGGAGTATACATAAAAGTATAATGACAATTATTTAATGAATACATGCTATGTAACATTATGTCATTGGATCCTTATCATAAAATTATGATAAAGGATTAAAAGAATCCCTTCATTTTACAGATAGGCTCCTATCCTCAAAGGGTTTACAGTCCATTGGAAAGGATATAGGATAGTCGAGCAAGTAATTAAATACATAATTATAAATTATTCTCAGAGTTGGGCTGTTAGAGCCTTGGTACCCAGCCCACTCACAGAAATCAAGGCCTCGTGTAACCCTGGCAACGAGTCTATCTGCCAATAGTAGAGATGGCGCCCAAAGAACAAGCTCGTTTACGCACACTCCCATTACCCACAATTCAGTGAGGTGCAGTCTCTGCCAGGAGCTAATATGGCTCCCATAGTTACACCATCCTCTCTCTTACCCTAATCAGCCAATTGACTGCCCAGGCAAGGCTACCGACCAGAAGCTAAGTTTCCTTTGCCCCTCCTGACAACCACTACGGGAGCAATTGAAATTGGGCGACACCTCGTGAAGTTGAACACAGTAACCAGGGAAACACCACTTCCGCTGACGTCATTACGGCGACACGTGGATCCAAGATGGCGGCGGCGGTGGTGAGTGAAGGAGACTCCGGGAACCGGAGCTGGAGCGGGGTTCTCCGGGGGATCCCAGGACCCTCCGGCGCTCCGTGCCTGGCCCAAGTCATCTCCGGAATCCCTAGCTCAGGCCTGTGGGACATCCCTGACTGAGCTTGTCTCCCCCAAACTCCTTCCTCCCCGGCATTGGCCCCGTAGTCAGGCTTGTCAAGGCCTGGAGTTTTGGGGGAGGCATTGGGTCCGAGGAAAAGTCTTGGCTACCGCCTCCACCAGTTCCTATTTCTACTTTGGTTTCCGCCTTCTGTAACACCCCATTTTACAGTTTTCACTTCCCATCCTGACCCTTCTGAAGAGCCTTCCTATTAATTCCCACCCTCGCTCCTCCCCCTCACGTCCCGAACCCTGCTTGCTCTCTCCACCTACCCGCCTCCCCACTATGCTGACCAGTCCGCGGTTGCGACTTCACCTCTGACCATCCTCCCAACCCACGCCCTGTTTCACATCCTTTCCAGAGCCCCGTCCTCAACCTCCACCCTCACCTGTTCCCACCGCTCACCCGTCTTGATTGCTGCTACCTGGAGCATGCCCTTACCCACCCTCTAATCTTCCATCCCCACACCCTTCTTTGACCATTTTTACTGTCTTCCCTCAACTCCATGTATTTTCTGGGAAGCTTTTATCCCATTAGTTCTGAAACTTTACTGTGCATAAGACATGGTGTGTGTGGGGGGGGGGAGGGGGGTGCATGTTGAAAAACGCAGTTTCCTGAGCCCCATTCCCAAAGATTCTAATTATGTAGGGCTAGGCAATGCCCAGGAATCCACACGCACTCCAGTGATTATGATGGAGGTAGTCTGGACTACGTTTTAGAAAACACTATGATAGCCTGGCCTGGCTGCTTCCCCTTCCCATGCTCCTATTAGGGATGAAGTTTATTAGGATGGAGCTCGTTAGGCTGAAATCTGTGGATAAGGGTGCCGTGTCTCTGGAAAGTGGGTCAGCATTTTTTTGGCTCCTGGTACAGAAACCTGAAAGTGGATCTCCTAAGAACTGGCTTTTTCCCCCCAGAAGCTCAGCTCATATTCTGCTTGTTAAGAGACCAGAACCAAACTTGAAGGCATTTAGTCCAGAATGATTTTCTAGGTCTTCCTGTATGTTACTTCCTTAGCAGATAATTTTATCCTGGGAGTGAATGCAAAAGAAGACACAGAGAAGAGGAAGTAACATTTGACTTTAACAAAGGAAGATTCTTGTTTAAATTCTTTGATGTTGGTTTTCTCCAAACAAGGATAGATTGTTGGCTGATAATGAGTTTTCCTCCTGTTAACCAACGGGTAACTTGTTCTTTTTGTGTAATGAGGTGTACCTTATTTAGAACTCAAGAGGTCAAGTAAAAACTTTCACAACCTTGCCTGATTTCTGTGGTGTCAGACTTCAGTCTGAACAGTGAGTGGGGAAAAATCCCCAAAATGGCATGTTGAAACCCTTTTTTTTCTGGACCACATTCAGAACAAGGTGGCGTAAGAACTTACTATAACAGGAAAAGTCACACCCTCTCCTGCCATAGGGGAAATGTTCAATAAAGTGACATTTATAGCATTGCACTGGGAAATTCCTGCCCTGTTCACAGGGGTTTTTTTTGTTTGTTTGTTTTGTTTTAAAGATTTATTTACAGTTTTTGACAGAGAGAGAGACATACAGTCAGAGACAGAGAGAAGGGGGAGGGCCCAGAACAGTCTCCATAGGTGCACATCATTGGTTTTTCCACATAGTTTCATTCCACAGGTGGGCAGGGCTGCACAGCAGGAACTGGGCCGGGGTCCCACCCAGGCGAGAACTGAACTGGGGGCACTCCCCAGCCCAACACATGGGTCCACATGGGCCGGGGCCGGGATTCTATCCTTGGACCCCGGGGCTGCAAAGTGAACGCCTAACCCACTGAGCCATCCCGGCTTCCCCAGGGTTGTTTTTTTTTAAGAGGCAATAAGTTAGCAATACATAATTCTGGTACACATTTACTTAATCAAGTATTTGTGTGCCTGCTGTGCTAAGACCTAGGGATGTAATTGTGACGTAGAGTGTCGAGGATCCTACACTTAGGGAGCTTTTCTAGTTTGAGGAGAGAACAAGATAACATCAGATAATGGTAAGTGCTGTGAGTACAATAGCTGATTTCAAGAAACTGAGAATGTAATGTATATAGTGACCCACAGAGGCCAATTTAAAGGATGCACACAACAAACTTTATGTTTGATGCAATAGTGAAAAGGTGTTGAAGCAAGTTTATTATAGGAGGATATGTGTTAACAGGCAAAGTGGGATCACAGGCTTGAGTTTGGTCTTTGTCAGGCACTTTATTACACGGAAGTCATAACAGTCCCCACACCCTTCTACACATAGGCTATTTCACAACCATGGGGGGCAGGGGAGCATGTGGATCTACTTTGGGGTGTATGGGTTTCTGAGGCAAGTAGTACAACCAAGGAGGAACTAAGCTAGTGGATTCAGTGACCGTGGGAACACACTGGGTTTTTGGTTTGTTCTTTTGTTTTGAAAGTTAGGGTTGTGGGTGAAAGTTTTAAGTGGTAGTAGCATTTATGGGCTTTTCTCTTTCCTTCCTCACTTTCCTTAGTGAATGGCTCTTCTTCCCCAAGGGTTGGGCTGCCACCTCCCAGGTCTGTGTTAGCACAGTGGCTGTTTCCTGAACTTGCAGGACTAGACTTCTCCCATCATAGGAGTGTGGCTGGTATAAAGTGAAGTTGTGTCTGGTTTTCCTGCCTTCCTTCTGCCCTGGGTTTAGACAACTCTATAAAGTTACAGGATACAAGTTGATCTAGCTGGGTGTGAGATGAGAGACAGGCTCATATCTCACTCTTTATGGAAATATTGAGCACATGGAACATGCTTTTGGGAGTATTAGTGTGGTGAAACTTTGGAAATGTCCATTGAATACATTTGTAGACACCATGGGAGTCTAGAAACCTTCACTGGAGAATAAAACTATTTTTCTCATGTATATCATTGGTTGGGTGTTAATCTTTTTCCTTTTTTATTTGATATAATTTGTATACCATAAAATTCACTCTTTAAAAGTATACAGTGTGGTGGTTTTTAGTATATTCACAAAGTTGTGCAACCTTTACCACCACCTACTTTAGAATATTTTCATCACCCCAGAAAGAAACCCATTAGTAGTCGCTTCCCACACTCCCCCCTCCTCAGTCCCTGGTAACCACTAATTTACTTTCTGGCTATATACTTTGCCTATTGTAGACATTTTATGTAAGGGAAATCATAAAATATGTGGTGTTTTGTATCTGGCATTTTTTTTTTTTTTTTACATAGCATTATGTTTTCAGAGGTAATTCATGTTGTAGCATATATCAGTACTTCATTCCTTTTTATGACCAAATAATATTCCACTGTGTGGATAAACCATATTTTGTTCATCCTTTTATCTACTGATGGGCAATGGGATTGTTTCCACTCTTTGGCTATTATGATTAATGTTGCTGTGAACATTCATGTTCACATCAATGTGAAACTTTTTGGGTAAACACGTGTTCAGTTTTCTTGGATGTATACCTAGAAGTGGAATTTACTGGGTCAGTCACACTGTTTTAAGGTTACTTGGCTTTTACCCAGTCCAGAGGCGGGGGAATGGACTGAATGGTCTCCAGGCTCCTTTGAGCAGATCAAGGCAGTGCCAGCCAGTCCTGCCAGCTCAGTCAAGCACAGGAACTGTTTTTAGTGGTGGAAACTGGATGGGAGAGTTCTGGAACAGGAGGCCTGGATTCTGTCACCAGTCCTGTGTATGGGAAGTTGCTGTCTCCTCTGGGCTTCACAATGTGGGTGGGCATCACCCCTTTGAAGAAGGAGCACTGGAGCAGGAGTCAGCAGCCTATGCTTAGTCCCAGTACTGCCGCTGATCCACTGTATGACTTGGGCAAACTACTTTGGCTTTCTTGGTGCTTATACATCTGTCATATGTGAAATTAAGGTTTGGACTTGATGATTTCTAAATAGCATGTTGAGAATTCAGTGGTTTAGAATACTTGCATTTAAGGTGACTTTTGTGAATATGCCTATAAAATCAGATTGATTTCATTTCCCCCCCCCCCCCCCAGGAACATAGTCCCTGTGGTCTTTATAAACTTCTGTCTCCTGATTGTTTTGACCTATTGACCGATCTCTTGAGTTGCCTCACTTGGTACCTGTTCTTCTGAGCCACTGTGTCCTTGGAACTGAAGTGCCAACACCAGGCCTTGGTTCAAATGTGTTTCTCTGAGGAATCCCTTTAAAGAAGTGCCTTTAATCCCCTCAGGAAGTTCAGAGGAGGCAGAGAGGCATTAAGTGGCCTCTTGGTTTCTCTTTTACAACATGGACAAAAGTTCCCCTTTGATCACTGCACTAAAGAAGCAGGTTGCAGAATTCTTAAGAAGGTTGAGTTTTGATCTCTGGGCACTGGCAGGAAGGTGGGAAGGACCCAGGATGAGATGAGCAGGGCCATCTGGCCACAGATGAATGGTTGGAGCCACCTACCACCCCCAAACCTGCTTTGATCCCTGAACCATTTGCTGACACTGGTGTTTCCCAAATGGGGCATGGTTGGGTATACTCAGGACTTACATTTCTGTTTCATTCCTCTTCATTGCTTCCTTCTCTGCCTTCCTCCCATGATTTCTCACCTATGCCTGAACATTAAACTGACAGACCTCCTAGGGTTTGAAATCCAGGGGTTTTGTATTCAGACGGTATGCTAAATGCTGCTGGCAGCTCTTAAAAAATAAAATCTGATCACAGGTTGGAACCAAATTCTTTTTTTTTTTAAGATTTATTTTATTGTTTTGAGAGAAGGTGAGAAAGAGAGAGAGAAGAGTGGAGGGCCCAGAGCAGTCTCCATGGTTATATATCATTAGTTGTGACATGGTTTCATTCCACACAGGTAGATTTGGGGGCCACGCCACATAGGGCAGGAACTGAACCTGGGGCCTCCCGCATGGGAAGTGAGAATCTTTGCCACTGTGCCATCATGGAGGCCACCAGTTGCACCACAGTTTGGCATATGGGTTTGCACGGGCCAGGCTGGGAATCGAGCCCCAGACCTCACGATTGCAAGATAGGCGCTCAGCCGCTGAGCTATCCCAGCATCCCCTGGAACCAGATTCTTAAGGCTGTTTGAGAAAGGAGTCTGGATGCCCTTAACATCTTTGGATCTTGGTTTCTACTTGAAGTAGGTCAGATGCTATAAATTGGCAATGCATGGACTTGAAGAGGGAATGGATAGACTGGCACAGAACTTCAAAATTTTTCAAGTTGTTAATGTTTAATGATTGAGAGATTACACAATTCTAAATTTTCATTTTCTCTTGAAAATTTCGTCCCAAATCCCCCACCAGGAGCATTCTCTTTGTAAGGTCCACTTCGTCATTTTCTCAATTCCCTCTGGTTTTACTCCTGAGCAGCTTTACCATTTACGTCACTTGGATGATTGGTCTAGGGGTGGTTGAATTTGCAGCCTCAGAATGAGATGGTTTCTATATAAAGTTTTTCCTATTCTGACATTCTGCTTCAAAAGCCATTGAAAGTCTTTGATAATCCCCTATGTTACCCGACTTCCAGAGAAAAGTTTCTACTCATATAATACATTTCAGTTGATTAACCATATCACCATCTGTTAATCCATCCAATCCTTACAAAAGCCTATTTTACAAGTGAAAAAACTAAGGCTTAGTTTAAGGACCTGAGCTAGAATCTGACACCCTGATTGATTTGTATGACTTTTGGAAAACTATGCTGCTTTAAATCTCAGTTACCTTTTTAAAAAAATATATATATTTTTTAATTTCAGTAAAATATACATACCGGTAACTTAAAATTTACCATTTTATTTTATATGTACAGTTCGGTGGCATTAAGAATATTCACATTGTTGTGCAACCATCACCGCCATCCAGCTCCAGAACTTTTCCAACATATTGATCAGTTTCCTTCTAAAACGAGGATGATACTCTCTTCAAAGGTTGTGGTTATATGAATAAATAAAATATAGATGAAAGTGCCTAGCACTTAGTGAACTCTCTTTAACTTTTCCATTCCAAAGTTTGAAGTCTTCCAGAACCAAACCATTTAAAGCCTGTAGCTTGTACAGGGAAATATATATATGAAATACACACACACAGAGAACAGAGAGGGAAGATCAATGCATTTCTTAAGTTTAGGTCTGGTTGTCTGTTGCTTGCTAAAGGTAGTTCTTTGTTTTATTGGATTTTCATAGCCTGCTGTGGGTTTTTCTCTACCCCTGAGGAACAGTTTTGAGTCTTTTTATGTATCTTCAACAACCAGTCTGTGTTTATAGCTTTGAAATAAAGGCTACATTTTCAGAGCCTCCTGTGGCTAATTTGATTCTGGGTTTTGTTTGTTTGTTTGTTTTTTGGTTTCTTGTTTCTTGTTTTTTTCTGAGTTCTTTAGCTCCATGGGGCTGCTTGGTAAGTGGCTTTTAGCTGCCATTAACCATCCCTGCCTGTGTGGTTCTATTCTTAGGGAGCTTTAGCTGATTAAGTAATTGATTTCTGTTCCCTGTACCCCGAAGCCTTTTTCTTTTTCTTCTCTTTTCTTTTGTTTTCTTAATCTGGGAAGCAATTATTGAGTGATCTTAAAATGGTGACTATATCTTTGAGAAGGTAAAAGAAGAATCTAGCTTACTGTTAAGGAAGATACTGCTTTTGCAGCAGGAAAGGCATGGAATAGGAACCAGAAAAGCTGTTCAGATTGGCCAGACTGTATCGCTAGGTGATGCTATTTGTGGGAAAGGAGACTGCAAGGCAGAGGGCTCCAGAAAAAAAAAGTGGGAGAGGGTTAACTTCTGGCCACAGAGAAATGCAAATGAATTAAATAATTTTCAGTTCTCAGGGGAAACTTCCTATTTTCTTTGGAAGAAGTTAATTGTTCATATCTTTTTGGAGGGTGAGGGATGCTTTTTATTCAGAGCAGTCCCTCATTGGTCTGTTCAGGAGAGATTTTTTTTACATGCCTGGCCCCCAAGAATAAAACAGATAAAGAGGCAAGACCTTGATTCTTGGGTGTTTTGAGCTTTACAACTTTCCAGGTGACCCATATCTTCACCGGTGGTGGAGTGTTAGATTACAGCACAAAGAGCTTCTAGATTGCCATCACCTTGTTCCTTGACATGCTGCCTTTGCCATCTCGTGACATGGAAACCAAGTAAAGCATTGAATGAGCTGGTTCACATCTCTTAGGACTCCCACTCCTTTCATGGCTCTGAACGTACAAAAGATGTTGGCTAAATACTTAATTGACTTTTCAAAACAGAACCTTACGTGAGATTTCCTGGTGGTAAAAATTAAAGGAAAATAGAATGGAATTTCCCAAGAAGCAGGTACTTAGTGACTCCCTAGCTTCCTTATAGAAATGAACTGTGGGTCAAACATCCGCTAAATCAGGCTGTCAGGGCTGCAGAAGTAATGAAGTCAAAGAATTACAAAAAGTTGAAATGGTGTCCAGTGCAGGGGCCCATGAACTTCTAAGTCCTCAAATCATAACTTCAGATTCTGCATTTTGTAGTGTTTTTCCTGGGAGGAGGTTCAGCAACTTTTTTAAGATTCTCAGAGGGGTTTGCAGTACCCTCCCCAAGGTTAAGAATTGCTGATCTGGATCGGCATCTACACACCTGATGCCAGAATCACCGCTGTATTGTACCTACCTTATAGCTCCCTTGTCTGTGGATCATCAAGAGAACTTGCCCAACTTTTTCCTTCCCCTTCTTAAAATGTAAATGTATTTATTTTGAATATGGGGTGATCCATGTACATGGAAAAAAGTTAGTATAAAAAAACGTAAATCAAGCTTGTCTGATCTGCAGCCCTCAGGCCGCATGCAGCCCAGGACAACTTCGAATGCAGCACAACACAAATTTATAAACTTTCTTAAAACATGAGTTGTTTTTGCTTTTTTTTTTTTTAGCTCTTCAGCTGTCGTTAGTGTTAGTGTATTTTATGTGTGGGCCAAGACAATTCTTTGTCCAGTGTGGTCCAGGGAAGCCAAAAGGTTGAACACCCCAACACTTTCTCTTGCTCCCACAACCAGCCAACCACTGATCTACTTTCTGTCTTTATATATTTGCTGTATCTGGACAGTTCACGTAAGTGGAATCATATAATGTATAGACTTTTGCATCGAGTCTTTGCATGTTTTTGTGGGTCATTTGTTTTGTAGCATGAGTTGGTAGTTAACCCCTTTCTAGTGCTGAATAGGATTCCAGTTTATGGCTACACTACATTTTGTTTATTCCTTAACCAGTTTATGGGTATTTGCATTGTTTCCAATTTTGAATGATTGTGATCATAGCTGTTAGGAACATTCATATGCAAAGTATTTGCATGGACAGATATTTTATTTTCTCTTTTGTACAGTATGCTAAGTTTATGTTTAACTTTTTAAAGATGCTGCCAACTTTCCAAAGTGGCTGCGCCATTTTACGTTACCCGCATCTTCACTCACACTTGTTATTATTGTCTGTGTCTTTGAGGTTAGCCATTCTAGGTGGTGTGTGGTGGTGATACTGCATTGTGGTTTTGGTTTGCATTTCCCTTATGACAAATGATACTGAATATCATGTCATGTGCTGATTAGCTATTCATATATCTTGTTGTATGAAATGTGTCTACAAATATTTTGCCCATTTTTAAATTTGATA
>PVKE010032158.1:0-18636 GCA_004027555.1 Craseonycteris thonglongyai
GGAAATCGTATCCAGAAGGACTTTTAAATTAAAATTACTTGGGATGTAATTTTTACTGACCTAGAGATACATATTTATTCATAAAAGCTTGATACTTTAGTTCATTGGTGTCCAACCTTTTGGCGTCCCTGGGCCACATTGGAAGAATTGTCTTGGGCCACATATAAAATACACTAATATTAGCAATAGCTGATGAGCTGAAAAAAATGGTTGCAAAAAGATCTCATAATGTTTTAAGAATTTGTGTTGGGCTACATTTAAAGCCATCCTGGGCCGCAGGTAGGACATTTCTGTTTTAGTTCCTTGAAAGAGGTCATAGGTCTCTCTCTGTCATATGACAGGTCTAGTTCTTTTTCACTTGGCAGTATTGCTCTTTACCCTTCTTCTCTGATCCAAACCTAATTAAATGGTCATTTATATAATTTCATCAAACTTTAAAAAGCAAATCTTAGTTTAATATTTTAATTTTTAAATAAGTATTCTTGAAGGACAGGATCAGGCAGCCAACAACTTTGAGTGTAAAATTGTTTAGAATTGTGGGTAGGAGTTCTCAACTGGGGGCACTTTTGACCCTGGGGACCTTTGGAGATGTTTGGAGACATCTTTGGTTATCACTTCCAGGAGTAGGATGGAGCTATTGCTGGCATGTAGTGGGTAGGGACCAGGGATGCTGCTCATGTTACAGTGCATAGGATAGCCTCCAACAACAAAAGAATTATCTGGCTCAAAATGTCAAAAGTGCTGAGGTTGAGAAACAGTGGTGCTGTACATTAACATTTGAATACTTAATTAGTCAAGGATGCTTATCTACGTTATCTAATTGAAACTTCAGAAACCCCGTATAGGTAAGTGGTATCCTTCTTGCCCTGAAGGATAGAGGCAAGTTACAAACCTTGAGATTATCTCTTTAGGAAAACTTTAATACATAAGTATTCAGGACACAAGCTTTTTTTTTTTTTTTTTAAGGCTATCTTTGTCTTATCTGTTTTGTTTTTTAGGGACAAATATTCATGGCATTTGAAACACATAATTTATTTTTTAATATTACAGATCTAGAAATGGCCATTGCCTACTGGAATTTAGTGCTTAATGGAAGATTTAAATTCTTAGACTTATGGAATAAATTTTTGTTGGTAAGTTAATGTTTTTTTCTAAAATTTTGATTTGTTTGAAGATAAATTAACATTTGAACGCATGACTGACTCATCTCAGAGCATGTAATGGACATAGAATGAGAAATTTGATTACCAGAATTTCATTATACAAGTTCTTTTGCATTCTTGTATTTAGCATCACCTGTACTGTATTTTTGAAACTCTTTTTAGTGATTTGGGTTTTTTTTTAATAGGAACATCATAAACGGTCAATACCAAAAGATACTTGGAACCTTCTTTTAGACTTCAGTACAATGATTGCAGATGACATGTCTAATTATGATGAAGAAGGTAATGGAAATTTTGGCCCTATCAGTTTACTTTTTTTTACCTGCCTTCTTCTGTCACTCTTGAACTTCTTGTCTACTTCTGTTTTTCTTGGAGTTGGATTTCTCTCTTCTGAGCTTTTACTTATGCTCTGAATGTATGAAAACCCTTATCCTCTTTACCAATCTATATTCATGTCTTCCAGAAAGGCATACATAATTTTCATCCATATTTTAGATTTTAAGTTTATGCTAGGAACCTATTATCTTAATGTACTTTTATACTTGCTGTTTGTCTTGTCTATGAAGTTGATTGTAAACTCCTTAAGTTTAATGACTGTCTAATTTGAAATGTACTTCAGCTGCCTACTATGGTACTATTGGCATTCAGTAAATATTAATTGAATGCTTTTCTGTTATTTCTTCATATATGTATAAAGATGATGCTACCATCTACTGTTGGGTTTTCTTTTACTTTTCTAAAAGTGACATGATTTACATTGATTTCTTCACACATACTTATCTAGTACCCCTTGAGAATTAGCAGAATGTGTTTTTTGAGATTGTTGAATAGATAGATATTCTTTGAAAAATCTTCAGTGACATTGGCCTCAAGTTCCTAGCGCATTTAATCTAACCAGGGATGATGTTAGTTTATTCTTTGTTGTCATTGTCATTTATAGTCTTTACTAAAAAGTAAGAAGCGTCTGTCTTGCATATAAATGATAATTTTGCTGTTAGGCAGGCCTTACACAAAACTGAAGAACTTTCTGATTTAGTGGCTGGCATGTGGATGGATAGAGGCATACATACATATGTGGAATTTTAAGTCTTATAGTAATTATGTATTAGGATAGATTTTGATACTTGTTAATTTTCTTTGTAAGAGTGTCACAGAATGCCTGAAAATTTGTTTCTCCTACCTTCTATGCTTTTAGCACTGGCAGCATGCCATCATATCATGGCCATTCCTTAGGCTGCCAGTTTTGACCAGTTTACTTCAGTGGCCTGACTTGAGTGACCTTCAGAAAACCATAATGCAGAGGGTGACAAAAATATGTATACACATTTTAAGAAAGGAAAAAACTGTATTAAAATTGTAATACTTAATATATACCAGTAACAAAAGATGAATACAGATCGTGTTTGACAACTGCAATTACAAGAGGTGCTCAAAGTGGTTACCATCAGCATCCAGACACTTTTGATTATGGCGAACTACTGCTTGAGCAACATTGACCAAAGTGTCCACTTGTATGACTACTCATGCTTTTTCAATTTACTATGCATCTCAAACTTATCACAAATGCATGCAATTGTTAGGCGTGTTGGAGGTTCTTTTGCATACTCATGCCTCCATTGTATTTCCACAACATTCTCGAATTTCAAATACCACTTCAAATGGTCTTGTGCTCCTCGAACAACAGCTATATTTCCATTTTCTTTGACTGTCCTGCCTGTCTCATGGTGGTACTAGCATTCATTTTGTTAATGCCATCTTTTGAGTAAACGTCTTACTACACATAGCTACCATAATTCAATTCAACCTCGAAAAGTAGTATATAGATAACAGCTCTTAAAATGTGTATACATTTTTTTTGGCACTCCTGGTATTATTGATTGATTACCAGAAGAGTTATTTTTACCATTTGAGGAATGATTAAATGTTGGGATAATAGAGCAGAGAGAATATAGGAATACTTATGATAGAAACTCTTAACGCTAGAGTTTTGGAAGTTCTATCAGTGGAAATATTTATAAAGATATACTTTATTATGGGGAAGGCACTTAAAGAATAAAGGATTCTAATAAAATGTTAGTCTTATTTCTGCGTTGCTTTTCTTTTTCTCATATACTTTTTTTCCCTAGGAGCATGGCCTGTTCTTATTGATGACTTTGTGGAATTTGCACGCCCTCAAATTGCTGGGACAAAAAGTACAACAGTGTAGCACTAAAGGAACCTTCTAGAATGTACATAGTGTGTACAATAAATACAACGGAAAATTGCACAGTCAATTTCTGCTGGCTGGACTGAACTGAAGATCAATCCTCGAAATTCAGACTGAGGGTTGAGACAAAACTTTAAGGATACATCTTGGACCATATCATATTTCATCCTCCTAATGGTGGTTTGGGCTTGTCTTCTAGTCTGGGCCGCTCTAAACATTTATAATTCCAACATTGTGGATTTCATCTTAAATCTGTGGACCATCCTAGTTTATTCTCCCATAAGTCTTAGAAGCTTTATGGTGATTATTTTGAGGTTTCCATTCTTGCATAAAGCACAATGCTGTCTTCATCAGAAAACAGTTTGCATAAGAATTAAACACATGAATGAATATCACAAACAATTTATAAAAACTTCTTAAGTATATGCTTTGGGCTAGTTGCAAAGACTATGCTGATAGCACTTCCAGTGAGAGTGATATATTTAAGTGTACCAGATCTGGAATGGTGTTTTTGTTTGGGGGATTTTTTTATTTCTGGCAAATCACATGTATTGTTGACATGAGTAGAGAATCTGATGAAAAAATGTCAAAATAAGCAACGTGAAAAATTTTTAGGATAACTTCGTGTGCCTACCTGAAAATTTTATTGTGTTTCAGACATTCGATTTTGAAAG
This sequence comes from Craseonycteris thonglongyai, assembly GCA_004027555.1. Classification (NCBI taxonomy): domain Eukaryota; kingdom Metazoa; phylum Chordata; class Mammalia; order Chiroptera; family Craseonycteridae; genus Craseonycteris; species Craseonycteris thonglongyai. The sequence goes on from PVKE010032158.1 coordinate 4,044, forward strand.
GTTCCACAGAACTAATCTGCACTTACCTTACCCATGTTTGTATACAGTTGTCCTACAGGGAGCTTTTGTTTAGAAAATATCTGCATAATGGTAGAGTCTACTCCAGTCTACATTATGCACTACATAATTGGTTTTATTATGATTTTGAAGTGCTTACATGCCTGTCATATAAGTTAAACTATTTGTTTCAAATATTTTAGATTGCTACACAATACAATATTTTAAACTTAGGCATGAAGGATTTTATTCTTTTGTTTTTGTCAGCACACTATGGAACACAAATGAAATTCTCTTAATTTATAAGATAGTAGGAATTAAATTTTGAAAATGGTTGTGATGAGCCATGAAGTTCAATCCTTATAGGTACTTCTCTTTCATACAAATAGTCCATTTTTGATGACTTCTTATTTTGTTGAAATTGCTTTAACTGCTAATCACTGTGGTTGCCAAATGCTTACTTGAGCAAAGATTTTCAAGCAAGCATGCACTTGATGCAAATACCAATCTGGCTTCTATATTCATAAATTATTTAGTCTCTTTACTGCTTGTTTTACTCAAATTAGCTAGTTTTCACATAAAGCAGAATTTTATCTTGTGATTTTTATTACAAGACGAACTGCTTTCATGCTGAAAGTGCTCATTTCCCTGTTCACTTCCTGACATGTGAAGAAGGGTTTATTGCTTTTTTAAACATTCTGTAAGGCAGGTTAAAAAATGTAAAACTTAAAATATTGTATGCCTATGGTCTTTAGCTGGAATAGATTTTGCTTGGTGTATCCAGGCACTTGCTAAGGTCTAATGTTGAAATTATCAAAGAAGTGTACTTCAGATTAGCAGTACATTTTATGGAGATGTGGAAATGATTTTAAGAACAATGACATATTAAAATTACTTTTTATTTACATGATTTTGAAATGGACTGGAAAGCTTTCCTGCTGGATATTACTATTCCAATCATAACTTTAATTCAAGAATACAATTCTACCAAAAGAAAATGTTGAAAATTTCTATTCAGGTTACTGGAATTGGTTATTTAAAAAAAGGAAGAAAAAAGAAGTATCATCCTGCTGCTTTCCTTTCAAGTATTTCCTGATTTTATATTTGTAAATATAAAGAGGAACTTCAATTATGAAAATTTTAAAAGATATATATATATATATGTACTATTTTGTTTCCTGTCTTAAAGATTTTGAGTTATGATATTGTTTTCAGATTGATTAATTCAAATAATGCCGTGTTTTTAATGAGATCACATAGGCTTTTTTTTTCCAATATAAATTGTTTTTCGTGAAAGTCTGATATTGGTTCATGGCCTAGTGCCTTGGGTTTTACAGACTTTTCTTTTAAATGCAAGACCTTTTCAACAAAATAGTATTTGTCATCAGTTTGGTACTAGACATTTATAATTACTGTGTAATTATAAACAAAAAAATACATAAATCTTTGAATATCATTATGTAGCATAAAAGGTAAGGTTGTTTGCTCTATGATGGCATCTTAGAATTGAACAATACTATTATTAGGGCTGAAAGAGAAGGCTGATTTAATGTATGACTATTCTGAGGATAAATGTCTGGTTACAGGGAATATTTTGTACTAAAAATGCTTATACATATGACTGTGTGTGAGTGTGAGTTTGTGAAAGAGAGGTTGAAGGAGACACACTCACACATACACACAACTTGAATTGCTTTAAGTCATTAGTGTTTCAGTCTTCATTTTGGTAAACTTCCCATGCTGATTCTCTGTTTTAAACTGAACCACAGGTACAGTGTCCTTTTTGCCAAATGTCAAAACAGGTACACATTTTAAAATGTAATGCTTTTTAAATAGTAAAGTGTATAAAATTAGAAGTGCCCACATATAAAAATACCTGAGATCAAGATTATCTTTAGTGACTATCATCTGCATATCTCTGTAAGTTCAATTGTGTTTCTTACAATCCCTGTCATATTACCAACAGAGGCAATAAAAGCTTCAGTGAAATTGCCATGACTAAATCTTTTCACATATTATTTCAGTGTAATATTTTTAAAGACTAAAATATATCTGAAAACTTTTCCAGGAAGAATAATTACTCATGAAAAGAGCATTGTAATGGCAAGTTTTAGGGAGAAAAGACATGCCATCTCTTGTTTACTACATTTAAAATGTTTACAACTATACTGGGCTGCTTTATTTAATTAACAGTACTGTAGTTGTGTAATATGGCACTGTAAGTATGTTCTTCATTAGACTTTTAAAAAGTTTTAATGAGAGAAAGTAAACTTAATAAAATAACAGGGGAAATCTTTTATATAATATCCTTACTGGGGAATTCTTATTTAAGCAAGGTATACTATTTTTTTCCACAGAAAGATTTAAGTGAATGAAGTGTTCTTCTATTTTTTATTTGATGATAATCCAGAAGTTTAAGTAGTAAGTAGCTAGTTTAATATGCACTTTGCTTAGATTTTTTAAACATGTTATCATTAAGACTACATTTTGTAAACCTGTAAGTTTTACATATGAATGACAGAAGAAAGTTAAACCTAATGAAAGAATTTTGGAATAAAAATGGAAAGTGGTGCTGGGGAAATTTATTATAGTTCACAAAGTATGCCTTTGTAAACTTGAAACAACTTTTAGCAAGAATTAATTTATGTAGTTCTAAATGTTGAATTGTGTATATTTAATAGAAAATACTTATTTGGCACCTCAGCAGTTTTCTTTAAATGTTACTTTATACTTTTAACAATATGATTTATATTGAATACATAGATGTTTTGATAAGATTTTATCAAATTTGATAATGTAATGATAAAGTGTTTTTAAAATGTGAACTCTTTAACATATATCTTAATATTGAGGACACAATACCTGAATTGTGATTTCTACATAATGTGATAATTAGGGTTCAAATTATGGCTCATCGTTTAATTGATTATAAACGAGTATATTCTGAACTCTTTTACGTGCCTCCATTTTTACAATCATATAGTAATAATTTCTATTTTTATTTATATAAATGTGGTGAAGTTTTATATCACAATACCTTTACCTTTGATTTCTGAGGGGAAGGGGTTTATATTTTACAGTTAAGATTACTTTGAAAATTCCTAATAGTACACATCCCTCTTTCTAGGTTTATCCTGTTTTTTGCTATTTTGGTTGAACATTTATTTGGCTTGATTTGTACCTGATTCTGGAGGCAGATAGTGGCGTTTTTTTGAACTCATAATACAGTTACATAAATGGTTTTACCAGAGCTTTCTTGCGATCTTACTTTCTTCACAACCTGTTGGGCAATTGGCATTTCCTACTGACCAACTCATTTCTCTGGCAACTTTCCACTAAGCTCAAAGTGTTGTTTTAATGTGGCTTTTGACTTCTGTTTGATGGCTCTTTTTAAAAAAATCTGTCATAAATAAGGAAATTATGATAAAGGTACACAGCATTTGTAGTACATGGAATTCGTAAAAGTCATGTCTTTATGGAATTTTAGAGAAATTATTTTGTGAATCATAATTCATTTTTAATATTGAGATTCTAAAATGTATATATTTAAGTATATCCAAGTTTTCCTTACAAATATTGCTTTAGTATTTTCAGTTTAATTTTTTTGAATTTGTGCTGTGCAGAAATCATCATTTGTCTGAGAGCATGGGTTTTCAAGTCATCCCTTAAGACTGCTACAGTTCATGAGGTTGGGCCACAGCAGGCTGGATCCCTTTCCTTCCACTTCATCTGTAGCTTAGTCCTAGTAGAATGTTGGCATTTCATGTGAGATTTGGTTTGGGGAAAAATGTTTGGGTTAAAAAACATTTTTTTAATGGCTATTGTGGAACATTTCCTCTTCGGTAGATTTTTCAGGGAACTGGAAAGAGATGGACTTAGACCAAAATTAAAGCAGGCTGAGCATAGGAGGCAGCACTGCTTTGAAAGAAGAGTTGATCAAGTATATTTAAAAGAATTTTGAAACATAATAATGAAACAGTGAAAAGTTTGAAACTTAGCAGAGGCAGCATGTGAGTGGCTTAATGACCAAACAGAAGGAAAAAGAAAGGGTAATCCTCATATTATACCGTATGTATAATGTACATGTGTATTTAGGTGCATATTCAATATAAATATTTACCTAAATGTATCCAGTGGAAAACTTGGGCAATTCCAAACAAGGGAATTTTACTAAAAGGAATTCTGGAGGGCAAGCTTATCTAACATGTAGTCCAGCTATCATTAGTGTTAGGGTATTTTATGTGTGACCCAGGGAAGCGAAAAGGTTGGACGCCACTGCTATAGGGCATAAGATAGGGGAAAACAAAATGGCTAAGAGAAAATACTAATGTAAGCTGTAGACAATGATTTGTTACATGACACATAGCCAAAAGCGATACTTAATCAGTAAGGTTTAGAGATGTGTGTACTTGGAATACTTTAAAAATAGCATGTTTAGTTTTTAAGCAAATGCCAATATTCTTAATTCAGATAGTATATTAGAATTTATTGCATTGAAATCTCATGAAATGAGTAGGCTGTCAGCCAGAGCTTTAAAAGTGAGTCTTAAGACTTCGTTGTAATGGTACTTTAAAAATATAGCTTTGTTGAAATATAATTTGCACCATAAAACTTACCTATTGTAAGTGTACAATTCATTAGTTTTAGTAAATGTATAGAGTTGTACAACCATTATCACAGTCTAGTTTTAGAACATTTCCATCACCCTGTGAAAGTTCCCCTTATGCTCCTTGCAATTAATCTCTGCTGGTACCCCTGGCCCTAGGCAACCACACTGATTTGTTTCTATAAATTTTCCCTGTCTAGAAATTACTCATAAATGGAATTACACAATTTGAAGTCTTTTGTATCTGACTTTCAGTTGGCATGTTTTTGAGGTTCATCCATATTGTAGCCGATAATATACCTGTACTTAGTTCCTTTGGTTGCTATATAGTATCCCCATTGTATGGATAGTCTAACGTTTTATTTATCCACTCATCAGTTGGTGAACATTTGATCAGATTTTTTGTTATGAATGCTATGAACTTCACATATATGTCTTAGTGTGGACATATATTTTCATTTATTTCTCTTAGGTAGATTCCTAGGAGTGTAGTTGTTGTATTGGCTGGAAAATTTATGTTTAAGTTTCTTAGGAAACTTTCCAACTGTCTTCCATAGTGGCTGTATGATTTAAAAAATATCTCTACCATAGTACATAAGGGTTGCAGTTTCTCCACATCCTTGTGCATACTTTTTTTTTTAATTATAGTCATTCTAGTGAGTAGTTTAAGTGTGTAAATTTTACCTACAATACTAATTCATGTGTCTGTTGGATGTATGACTTGGATGATTTTAATGTGGCCCGAGGGGTGACTGTACTTAAGAATAGACGTACTTACTTGAAGGCAGTATTTTCTGAAGCCAGTGAGGGTAGTTATACCCTTCCAATAGGAGTTTGGGTCCCTTCGTGAACTCTTGACGAGATGGACTGCATGGGTATGCACAGTGGTGCTTTGTGCTATTGTGTGCACCATGGTTGATACAACTACCCAGTTAGCCTGTGACTGGTGATATTACTTAAATGTTGTACAAAAACTGCATGGATATGTCAGTCTCATTAAGTTTACCAGAACTCTTGCTCTGAGATACCTGGAAATTCATAAATTTGTAAACATTAGTTGGTATTCAGTTGCTGCCAGCTACCCGTGTTCATACACATAGTGGACATTGCAGCAGTGCTTTTTTACTTTTAATGGAAAATTTCAGACATACACAAAAGTAGAAATGGTGTAAGGAACATACTTCAACATGATCAGTTCATGGCCAATCTTGATTTATATATATATATGCCATCTATCTTCCCTGATATATTTTGAAGTAAGTCTCAGGTACCAAATAAATTCATTTGTAGGTATTTTAGTACATATGTCTGAAAGATAGACTGTTACATGTAAACACAATACTATCACCACTTAAATGTTAACAGCTTTAGTAATTATCCAGTCAGCATTATAATTTTTCTCAGTTTACCGGCATTTCTAGTTCAAGTCAGGGAGTCAATGAAGGTCCATACATTGCATATATATCTAAATCTTTTAACCTGTGGGTTTCTAAACCCCTCAACTTGTAGGCTTGGAATTCATTTTGTTTGAAAAAGTAGTGGTTGCTTTAAATTTTAAAACTTGTATGTAATTTATATTTAAGGTGACATTTGTTACACTTAAAAAATGTATTCTAACTTGAAAATACTTTCCAATTTAATGAAATATGGTATAAAAAGCTGTAATTGCATCCACAAGCATTCCATTAATTTAAATAATGGGACTTGTATCCAGAACATATAAAGAACTACAACTTATCAACAAGACAACCCAATTTACAAATGAGCAAAGGATTTGAAGACATCCAAAAAGATATGCAAATGGCCAAGATGCTTGACATTATTAGTAATTAGAGAAATGCAAATCAAAGATACAATGAATTATCACATCACACTCACTAGGATTGCCTTAATCAAAAAGACAGTAGTAAGTGTTGAGGATGTGGACAGATTGGAACATTGATGGGAATGTAGTGGTGCAGCCATGTTGGAACACAGTTTGTTCCGCAGAAAGTTAGACATGGAGCTAACATGTTACCCAGCAATTCCAGTCCTAAGAGTGTATTATATAAAGTGATTGAACATAAATGCACACTCCAGCCCCTGGTAAGCACCATTCTACTTTGTGTCTATGAATTTGACTTAGATATGTAAATGGAATCACTCTGTCTTTTTGTGACTGGCTTATTTCACTTAGCATATGTCTTCAAGCTTCATCCATGCTGTATCATGTAACAGGAATTTCTTTTTTTTTTTTTGACAGAGATACAGAGACAGAGAGAAAGGGGAGGGCCCAGAATAGTCTCCATAGTTGCACATCATTCGTTTTTCCACATAGTTTCATTCCACAGGTGGGTGCAGGGCTGCACAGGGCAGGAACTGGGCCGGGGTCTCACCCCGGTGAGAACTGAACTGGGGGCACTCCCCAGTTCAGCATATGGGTCCGCACGGGCCGGGGCCGGGATTTGATCCAAAGTCCCCGGAGCTGCAAAGTGAGCGCTTAACCCACTGAGCCATCCCGGCTTCCCCAGGAATTTCTTTTTAAGGCTGAATAATAATCCATTATATGGAAATACCACATTTTGTTTATCCATTTATCTGTCAGTGGATATTTGGCTGTGAACACAAGTGTGCAGATACCTCTTTGAGACCCTACTTTTAATTCTTTTAAGATGTATAGCTAGAAGTGAGATTGTTGGATCATACGGTAGTTCTATATTTAATTTTTTGAGGAAACTTCATACAGTTTTCCATAGTAGTTGCACCATTTTATAATCCTACCAATAGTACACAAGGGTTCAAATTTGTCTACATTCTCACCAACAATTACTAATTTTTTCTCTCTTTCCTAACCATCCTAATGTGTGTGAGGTGGTATCTCATTGTGGTTTTGACTTGCCTTTCTCTTATTAGTGATGTTGACCATCTTTTCACCTGCTTGTTGACTATTTATATATCATCTCTGGAGAAATGTCTATGCAAATCCTTTACTGAGTTTTTAATTGGATTGTTTTTTTTGTTAAGTTGTAGGAGTTCTTTTGATTCTAAATATTAACCATCTGGTCTAACATGCCATAAACTCCAATGCTTCCTTATTGATTTTCTGTCTGGTTGATTTATCCATTGATGAAAGTGAGGAATTGAAGTGTTCCCTACTGTCTGTTTCTCACTTTAGGTCTGTTAATATTTGCTTTATATATGTATAGCGTGTGTGTGTATGTAATCTTCAGGGTTTTCTACATAAAAGATTATGTCATTTGTAAACATTACTTTCAGTTTAGATGCTTTTTTATTTTTCTTGCCTAATTGCTCTGGCTAGACTTCCAATAACATATTGAATACAAGTGTCAAAAGTGGGCATCCTTGTTTTAGTCCTCGTTTTAGAGGGAAAGCATTGCATCTTTCACCAACTAGTATAATATCATGTGTGAGCTTTTCATATGTGGTTTCTAATATGTTGGGATAGTTTCCTTCTATTCCTAATTTGTTGAACTTTTTTAAAATCAGGATTTTTAAAATCAGGATTTGAGTCTTGTCACTTTTCTGCATCAGTTAGGATGATCATATTTTTATCTTTAATTCTGTTAATGTGGTATTTAATTGATTTGCATATGTTGAACCATCCTTGCATTCCAGGAATAACTCACTTGGACATAGTGTATAATTCCTTAATGTGTTATTGAATTTGGTTTAGTAGTATTTTATTGGGGATCTCTGCATCAGTATTCATCAGGAATATTGGTCTGTACTTTTCCTGTAGCATTTATTTAGCTTTGTTATCAGGGTGATGCTGGTCTCACAGAAAGAGTTTGGAAGCATTCCCTTTTCTTAAAACTTTTTTGGAAGAGTTGGAGGAGGATTGGTGTTAATCCTTTAAATATTTGGTGGTATTCTCCAGTGAAGCCATCTGGTCTGGGCTTTACTTTGCTGGGGGTGGGGTGGTAGTGGTGGGGAGAGGTTGATTACAGATTCTATTTCCTTTCTAATTAGTCTGTTCAGGTTTTCTATTCATTATTCAGTTTTAATAGGTTGTGTGCTCAAAATTGAGTTATTTGTCTTTTTATTGTTGACTAGATCAGATACATGTTTTACAAATATTTTCTACTGTCCTGTGGATTGTCTTTGAATTTTTCACAACTGTATCTGTTGTGGCACAAAAGATTGATTTGGGTGAAGTCCAATTTTTTCTGTGGTTGCTTTCACTTTAGGTATCAAATATAAGAAACCATCACCTAATCCAGAAAATTTACATCTAATCAGAAAATTTACATTTGTTTTCTAAGATTATAATTTCAGCTTTTGCTTTGATGTCCTTGACCTATTTTAAGTTAATTTTTGTATACTGTATGAATTAGGGATTCAAATTTTTTTGCCTGTGAATATCCCCCATACCATTTGTTGTAAAGACTATTTCCCTATTAAATTGTCTTGGCATCCTTGCTGAAAATAATTGCCCATAAATGTATGAATTTTTTTTTTTGGCGGGGGAATTCTCATTTCCATCAATCTGTATGTCCTTATGTGAGACCCATGTAGTTTTGATTACTATAACTTTGTAGTTAAGTTTTGAAGTAAGGCAGTGTGAGTCTTCCAGCTTGTTCTTTCTCAGAATTGTCTTGGCTCTTCTGGGTCTTGCATCTCCTTACAAATATTAAGATCAGGTTGTCAACTTCTGCCAAAAAAAAAATCCAGCTTGGATTTTGATGATTGTGTTGAATTTGTAGACCAGTTTCGGGAGCGCTCATAATTTTGCCTCATTATTTCACATGTCCATTTGATGTTCTTGATCCATATGATGTTCTTGAAGGCATTGTCACTACCTTCATTTAAGTTTTCATAATTTCCTAACTATCTGTGTGGCTTCCTATATGTTCTCTCTGCCTTTAGTCTGTTTTTCTTCCAATTGTTCGCACGGTTAACAGGATGACTTATGTAAAAGGCTTAATTATGATACTTTTTTGACTTCCCAGCACTTTTACAATTTATTTATTCACTCCTTCATTTAAATGAATATCTAATTCCTTAATGTGTCAGGCATTATCCTGGAAATAGAGCAATGGAAAAAACATACAAAAAGAATTGCCTTTATGGAGCTTACATTCTTGTGTTGGAAAATGTCATAAAGTAAATTATATACTGTGATATATAGTGAAAAGTGCTACGGTGGGAAATGAAGGGAATAGGGGAATGTGCAATTTTAAATAGGATGATCAGGGAGGGCCTCACTGAAATAGCTGAATAAATACCTAACAAATAAGTTAAGCCATGCATATTTCTGAGGAAAGTTTGCAGGCAGAGCAAATAGCATGGTAAAGACTGAACATGAAGACTAGTGGGATGGAGAGGAGAGGGTGTAGTGAGTAACAGGAAATGGGGTCAAAGATAAAAGGTAGCAAATTTGTAGCCTTGTGGGCCATTGTTAATGCTGTGGCTTCTATAGATCATTCTAGGGTTTGAGCAAAGGAGTAAGTTAAAAGGTTCTTGAGTTCTAGTAAAATGGCTAGAGAAAAGGCGCACGCATGCGCGTGTGTTGGGAAGGGGTAACGTGAAAGCAGGAAGTAAGTTGTGGCAGGAAGCCTCTAAAATACTCCCAATGATCCCTGCCTCATGAGACTCACCTGTGTGTAATCCGTCACCCTTGAATGTGGGCTGGACCTTATGATATGCTTCTAATGAATATGGCAAAGTGATGGGATATTATTTATGGGATTAAGTTACAATAGCTTCCATTTTGCACATTCTCCCTTGCTCTTGCACTTGCTCACTGTTGGAATCCAGCAGCCATTTTGTGAGCTGCCCTTTAAGAGTGGCCCATGTAGCAAGAAACTGAAGAAGACCTTCAGCTAATAGCCAGTGAGGAACAGGCTCTTGGTTCAGTCCTGCCAACAACCACATCAGTAAGCTTGGAAGCTGAACCTCACTCATTTGAGCCTTCAGATTAGACTGCAATTCCTGATAGCTTGAATGTGGCTTTGTGGGGGACCTTGAGTGTGAGGGACCTTGAGTGTGAGGTACCAGATACTCTGCACTCAGATCCTCAATCCATAGAAATTGGGATGTCTGTTGTTTTAAGATGCCGAATTTTGGAATAATTTGTTACACAGCAATAGATAACTACCGTAATATGTCAACTAAAAAGTTAATGCAATTGTCTTGAGAGGTGACTTCAGCCAGGATGGTAACAGTGGCAAAAAACAGTTAAACCCTAGATATGTTTTAAAGGTAGAATTTCTGAAGACCTAGATACAAGTGGGAGGATGGGTAGTGGTTGTCATAGTGTAACAAAAAAGAATTCAAAGATGATTCCAAGGTGTTTGGCCTGAGCAACTGGAAGAATGGAATTGATACTAAGATTTAGAAGATGTGAGAGAAACAGGTTTTGAAGGAAAAGATTAGGAGCTCAGTTCAGGATACATGTTTATAATGCCCATATGACCGACCCAATAAAATTTTGAATTGGTAGATATCTAGATAAATGAATCAGGTGATAAAGGATTATGTGAGGTAAGAGTTGGGAGATACACATTTAGGAGCCATCAGATTATTGATATTTAAAACTTTCAGACAGATGAAATAATTGAGAACAAATACAGACAGAAACGAAGGTTGAGTACTGAGCCCTTCTGAAGTACTCCAATTTCTTGATTAGGAAACCATGTTGGTGTGGAGGAAACAGCAAGGAAATGAGATGGAGCGGCCAATGAGGTAAGAGGAAAACAATAAAAATAGAGCCAAGTGAAGAGATTGTTCCAAGGAGGAGGGAGTGATAAATTATGTCAAAAGCTGCAGATAGCTCAAAGGAAAAAAAAAAAAAATTTGCAAATTGAATACTGGATTCAGCAACAGGGACTTTGTTGACTTTGATCAATAGATTTCAGTGGAGTAATGGAAGGAGCAAGCCTGACTGGAGTGGGTTCAAGAGAGAAGTAGAGGAATTGGGACAAGGAGTACAGACCAATCTCAAATAGTTTTGCAAAGGGGAGCAAAGAAAAATCATGGTAGCTGGAAGAGGAGGAGCAGTCAAGAAAAGATGTCGTAAAAATGGGAGAAATAACAGTATGGTTTATGCTGATAAAGGTCCAGTAGACAGGAACATTGATGCTACAGGAGACCTGCTGGTAAGTTGTCCTACAGTGGCTAAGATAAAGCTCTTATAGCATCAGACACCTGCTGAGGAAGTGTGCAGCCCTTTGTGTAGTTGGGTTTCTGTACCTTTGAGGCTTTTCACAATCTTCCCTTAGTCTTGAGTTCCCACTTTTCACACCCTTTCCTTTATGATTCATACTAATTTTTTTTTTTTAAGATTAATTTTACTGTTTTTGACAGAGACAGAGAGAAGGGAGAGGGCCCAGGGCAATCTCCATAGTTGTATGTCATCAGTTTTTGACAGGGTTTCATTCCACACAGGTGGGTGGGGGCCACGCAGGGTGGGAAGTGGGCTGGAGCTCCCCCCCGGCCCCCCTGCCCTGCATGGGAGGCACTCCTAAGTTCAGGATATGGGGTCCCCATGGGCTGGGGCCAGAATTTGATCCTCGGTCCCCGGGGCTGCAAAGCAAGTGCTTAACCCGCTGAGCCATCCTGGCTTCCCTTCATATTATTAAAACAGGAGCACCAAACCCTCTTGAGTGTCACCATTTTGGGAAGCTTTTCTGATTCCTCAACCTGATTTAGATGGTTTTTCTCTGTGTTCATGTACTTTATTCTTTTTAGCACTTTACCATAACACACCGTGATACTTGTTTATCTTTGATTAGACCTTAAGGGCAATACTGATAAGGACCATTCTTTTTCTGAATCCTCAGCACATAGTGTTACATAGTGAATATACAGTAAATCTTTGGTATTGATTACTCAAGTATATAATTCTTATTGTTTGCATATTCCTTATTTGTGAATTTACCTACTCACTGAAATCTATATGTAACCCCCAATCAATATTTTCAGTACCTAAGCAGGCATTCGTGGCCATGGGCAGAGTGCCAAACCTTTTGAATTAACTGTCAGGCACATTCCTAGCTGAGGTTGAATTAGATGACATTCTGCCTTCATGTTTCAGCTCTCTATGGGAAACACATGTCCTTTTAGTAATGTTTAGTTAACCTCACTTTTGTGCTTTTAGTTGGTAATTTTGCTGTTTAAAATGGCCCCCAAGTATAGTGCTGGAGTGCTGCCCAAAGTTCCTAAGCATAAGCTGTGACATGCCTTACTGACAAGATGCATGTGTTAGAACAGCTTTGTTCAGGTGTGTTATGGGGTTGTTGGCCATGAGTTCAATGTCAAAGAGTCAACAATGTATATTAAATAAAGTGTCTTTAAAGAGAAACATGTATAAAACTATGTTATGCCTTGATGAGTTGATGAAAATATAACCAGAGCCTCACGGGAATCTAACCCTGATTTCCCCCTAGAATAAGGTGACTAGATGTCCCGCTTTTGACGGGACAGTCCCGATTTTTAACAATTTGACCCGCGTCCCGCAGCGTTTTAAAAAAGTCCTGATTTTTGGAAAGAATGCACGACAAGCTAGGGAACGGCGGGAGAGAGACCACATTTTTAATCAAGAACCCCCTCCCCAGGTCAGTGGTGTCCCGCTTTACCAATGTTAAAATCTGGTCATAGAAGCAACATTTCAGTATTTGAGGCAACATTATAGAACTACCGTGAAAGAGAGTCGAGTGTAGTTCGGCCTCATTCTAAAGTTCTTGGTCAGGTTCTTTCCACTCCTCCCTACAGATGGAGAACTGGTAGATTTAGACCGTCACCTGTAAAGTTACCCTAATCAAATGACTTCATAATTTTCTATTATGAAAAATTGGTCTGGAGCTTCTTCACTCAGTCTGAGGAAAGGCAATATAGTAATTCTGAGATTTTTATATCTAGAAAATATGCAAGGTAGCCATAAATTCTACAGGTGGGTCAGACATTAGTACCTAAAGTGTTCCCAAGACCGTAAGTTGCCCAGAGATTGTGGTTATCATTGACTTTCCCAGATTAGAGTTCTGGAGGCATGAAATGCTTGACAGAGGAATGAGATTGGTAATTATTTTCTCAGTTGCATTCCACACAGGTGGGAACCGGGCCAGGGGCCTCCCACAGGGGAAGCATGCCCCGGGTGGGAGTTGCTCCAGTTCAGCATGTGGATCCACATGGGCTGGGGTTGGGACTCGATCCTCAAACCCAGGGGCTGCAATGAGCACTTAACCTGCTGAGCCATACTGGCATCCCAATTCAAAATATTTTTATATTTCTCTTGAAATTTCTTTGTTGATGCATGCATTTAGAAGTGTTATTTAATCTACTTTAATTGTTCATTTTGACAAATGACATTCAAAGTGATTACAGGTATAGTGCTAATAGCGATACTTGTTTTCTATTATCTTTCTCTGGCATTTGTGTTTGAGAGTATTTTCTATGATTTCATTTTCTTTCATTTCTTAGCATATTGGTTATACTTTCTCTTTTTGGAGGGGTGCCCTAGAATTTGCAATATGTATTTACAACTAATCCAAGTTGACTTTAAAAACACTTCACCGGTAGTGTACCTTGTAGCAACAAAATAGTCCTTGTTCCTTTCTGCCATCGCTTGTATAATTGCTGCCACATATTTCTTACATACAAAAACACATATGAGTACATATGTATTCAAAAATATATACATAAGTGTGCATTACTGAATACATTGTTGGTATTTTGGAAAAACTGCTGTTAGAGAAATTAAGTTGTTCTTTTACCTTCACTGACTCCTTCATTGTTCTGGTTTATGTATTTCTGACCTATATTACTTTCCTTCTTTCTAAAAACTTAACATTTCTTGCAAGTTGCATCTATTGGAAAAAAAACCCATCAATTTTTGTTTGAGATTATTTCTCCTTCACTTTTATTTTTTTAGATTTATTTATTTTTTATTGTTTTTGAGAGAGACAGAGAGAGAGAGAAGGGAGAGGTACCAGAATAGTCTCCATAGTTGCATATCATTGGTTTTTCCACATAGTTTCATTCCACAGGTGGGCT